>PVJO010012149.1:30000-56726 GCA_004026905.1 Hystrix cristata | reverse complement strand
GATTGGTTTACAGCATTTCTAGGTGAAAAAGGAACATTCCTGGGAGAGATGGGGCAAGGAGATTCCAGTGGGGAGCAAGCTGTGCAAGGTGTGTCAGCTGGGTTAGCGTGAGGTCTCCCCCGGGACACCAGAGGCTGCTCCTGTCTGGGGGTGCTGCTTTCAGGGATGAGGAGCCCTGGGTGGCAAGAAGCAGGGGGTAAGCAGGGCTGGGAACTGACAGAGTCCAAACGGGAGGCAGCTGGACGGGTTAGGGACACAAGCAAAACCCCAGCGCAGAAAGGAAGACACAAAGGGAAAAAATGGAAACAAATCTTTTGTAAATAGGGAGGGAGGAGGGGGTGAGGGGAGGGGGATGGGAAAAAAAGAAGCAACAAGATATATCATGTACAGGTACAAATTCCCTATGATAAATGTTATCAATATGTACATCTAAAATGTACCATTAAATAAAATTTAAAAAAAGAATCAAAAACAAAAAAAGAAAGGAAGACACAGCTAGCCTCAGTTTTTGTTTTTATTTTATTTATTTTTTGGGGGTGCTGGGGATTGAACTCAGGGCCTTGTGCTTCCTAGGCAAGCACTGTACCACTTGAGCTAAATCCCCAACTCTTTATTTTATTTTTTGTCTGTGTGGCACTAGGGATTGAACCAGGGCCTTCACACTAAGCTACATTCCAGCCCTTTTTTATTCTTTTTTGTTTTGTTTTGTTTTGTTTTTGGTGCCGGGGATGGAACTCAGGGCCTTGAGGTTGCTGGGCAAGTGCTCTACCACGTGAGCTAATTCCCCAGCCTCTTTTATTCTTTATTTAAAGACAGGGTCTCACTTAAGTCACTGAGTTGCCCAGACTGGGCTTCTATTTGTGATCCTCCTGCCTCAGCCTCCCAGAGTCCTGGGATCACACATGTGCACCACCATGTCCAGTTTGAATTTGCAGGTTTTGCAAGTTAGTTTCTAACCCTACCTATTCCCCACAGCAAACCTCCCACCCAACCCCCTCCAGGGTGCCATCCTGCCCCACCCCTGTGGACTTCACATCATCCCCTGGGGCCACCTCCTGGGAGCCAGCTGGCTGGGCGTGGAGCAGGGTGAAGAAACTATTTTTGGCTTGACAGGTGCCAGGGGACAGACAAGTCCTAGCTTTGGATCTCCAGTCAATGCCGGGTGTATCATTATAGCTAATTCTCGATGAACGAGTCTTAGGTGCCAGGCATGTTCTCAATTTTCTGTATCAATTCATCCTCCTAAGAACACATTAAAAGCCTTAAGAGAAATGCTGTTATTATCCCTTAAGATTAGACAAGGAAAGGAGCTCAAAGGCATGGAAGAATGTACTCAAACCTGGGGTGCCCACTGCAGGAGGCTGTGCCCCGAACCACTCTGCAGTGATCCCACCAAGGCCCCCAAGCCGCAGAGCATGCCTGCCAAGTGCACATCCTGCCTACCCACACTCCCTCCAGCCATAATCTAAGGGGCAGCCTAATCCTGCCTTGTCTCCTCTTCCCAATCCCAGTATAGACTCCCAAACGCAGTCCGTTGCTACTTCCCTCCAGGATTTTTTCTCTTTCATGGCAAGAATTTGTTGCTGTGAAAAATGGCAAGGAGGAAAAATACCCTGGACCCAATCATCTTATTTATTTATTTTTGGTTGCTGGGATCGAACTCAGGACCTCACACTCTTTTTTTTTTTTTTAACTTTGAGAAATTTACTTTTTACAATGTAAGCACTCATTAAATATTCACTGTTACATGACAGGGGTAAATTTTGCTGGATTTCATTTGCCTGGCAAAAGATGTCAAATATTTGGAAATTAAACTGACTTTTCTTAGCCAGGTATGGTGACATGTGCCTGTAGGCCTCGCTACTCACAAACTCAGGAGGATGAGACGTGAAGATGACTTGAGCCCAGGGATCTAAGGCCAGCCTGGCCAACATGGCTGACTCCCTGCCCCACCCCCAAATGTTTTTTTTCTTTAATAGAAACAGAACCTTCACACTCACTTTGGCAGCACATATACTAGAAACAGAACCTTGGTCTTTTTTTTAAGTGAAATTCTGTTTATTATTTTTTAATTAATTGTTTGTTTTGCTTTGTTTTCTAGTTGGCCTCGAGCTCTTGTTTTTTTTTTTTTTTTTGTAGTGCTGAGGAAAGATCTGGTCCTTCCTTCCTTTTCTTATTTATTTATTTGTGGTGCTGGGGATTTTTTTTTTTAATTTTATTTTAGTGGTACATTTTAGATGTACATAGTGATAACATGCATCATAGGGGTGGTGCTGGGGATTGAACCCAGTGCCTTAGCACTGAGCTACAGAAGCAGCCCTTTACAATTTTTTTTTTTAATTTTGAGACAGGGTCTCACGAAGTCACCGAGTTGCCCACGCAGGCTGGGCTCAAATTTTATATTTTGTGTGTGTGGCACTAGGGATTGAACCAGAGCCTTCACACTAAGCTACATTCCAGCCCTTTTTTTATTCTTGATTTAAAGACAGGGTCTCATTGACCCTGAGTGCTGGGATTATAGGCACTCACTGCCATGCCTGGCTCTCCATGTACTTCATTTTTATTTATTTTGAGATGAGATCTTCCTATATTGCCCAGGCCTGGCCTCAAATTTCTGTGCTCTACCTCAGCATCAACAAGTGGGACTAGCTAGGTGTGGTGGCACACACCTATAATCCCAGTACTTGGGAGGTTGAGGCAAGAGAATCATTGCAGGCTCGAGGCCAGTCTGAATTAGAGTGAGACCCTGTCTCAAAAAAAAAAAAAAAAAAAGAGTTGGGACTAGAAGTGTGTATCACCATGCCTGGCTCCCATGGGTTTAAACCTTAGTACTTGTGACTGTTAATCCTGATTTGTCAACTTCATTGGAATAGTAAGCACACTCCTGGGTATGCCAGGGTGAGTCATGGAGATGTGACCCTAGGTAATGTACCTGGTCCCCCGCTGGTCCCTCTCTGGCATCGCCTTCCACCATGATGTGTCTACCCTAAACCTGCCAACCCCAGCTCAATCCCTTGAACTATGAGCCAAATTACAAACCTCTTCTTTCAGTTGTGGGTGTCAGGTATTGTGTCCCACCTAGAAAACTAATACAGTGCTTCTTCTTCGGAAATTGTGCTACTGATTTATTGAGAGGCTTTTGTGAAAATAAACTTGTTTTGGCCAGGCATGGTGGCATACACCTGTAATTCCAGAAGTTGGAAGACTGAGGCAGGAGGATCGGGGAAGTTCTAGGCCGGCCTGGGCTACATAGTGAGACCTTGATTCAACCCCTCCCCCCAAATAATAATTCTGTTAAATCTGTTTTGCATGAATTAGTTATACAAAAAGATATTAACTATCATATTTGCTACAAATATATTTTCCAGTGTATCTGCTTTTTAATTTTGTTTTGGAGTTTGATTTAGCTTTCATTCATACATACATACACCAAAGTCACAAATTTATATGTAGTCAAACTGATCATTCTCTTCTTTCGGGGTTTTTTTTTTTTTTTTTTGTGGCACAGGAAATTGAATTTAGGAATTTTGCACTGAGTTACATTCCCAGACCTTTTTTTATTTTTTATTTTGATACAGGATCTCCCCATATCACTAGAGTACCCAGGCTGGGCTTGAAAATTTGTGAATTTGTGATCCTCATGCCTCAGAGTCCCATAATCCTGGGATTACAGGCCTGCACCATCATGGCTGGCTGCGTACGTGTGTATGTGTGTGTGTGTGTGATGAATAGTTAGGATCTTTTTTTTTTTGGTTTTGGTTTTCTAAATTTCTAGCAATATGGTCCACCCGGCCACCTTACTGGCTTCCTTCCCTAGTCCTATATAGCATGGCAAATTAATTTTACTAAAAACCAGATCTAGCCGGGTGTGGTGGCACATGTCTATAAACCCAGCATTTGGGAGGCCGAAGCAGGGTTGCCACGAGTTTGAGGGCAGTGTGGACCATGTAGCAGGATTCTGTTTTAAAAAAACAAAACAGCTGGGCATGGTGGCTCACACCTGTAATCCCAGCACTCGGGAGACTGGGCCTGGGGAACATGGTGAGTTTAAGGCTGGCCTAACTACATAGCAAGACCCTGTCTAAAGAAAACAAAAATAAAACAAAAAATGAAACACAGACATAATACCAGACATGCTGATGAACACTTGTAACCCCAACTACTTTTGAGGCTGAGGCAGGACGATAGCAAGTTTGAGGCCAATCTGGGCCACTTAGCAATACCCTATCTCAAAATCAAAATACAAAAAGAGCTAATAAAGGTACAACATTCCTGTAACCCAAACATTCTTGAAGCTGAAGTTGGAAGATTGCAAATTTGAGGCCAGCCTGGACTAGGGAGATCTTGTCAATAAATAATAAATAAATAAAATGTTAAAGGTCTGGCACCCCTGAGCTTAATCCCCAATACAGGAGAAACCAAAACAAAACCAAAAAACCTAACTAGGGTAATTCTCTGTTCAAAAATTTGAACAAAGAAGAACTTTGGGACTGTTTTCCCCTCTCTATAAAATTAAATCTCAGCCAGGCACAGTGAAACACCTGTAATCCCAGCACCCTGGGAGGCTGAGGCAGGAGGATTGCAATTTTGAGCCCAGTCTGGGCAATTTAGTGACTTAACGAGACTCTGTTTCAAAATAAAAAGGGCTAGGGGTGTAGCTCAGTATGAGTCTCTGGGTTCAATTCCCAGTACTGCAAAACAAACCAACTAACTAAACTTCTCAGTCTTGTCATTGAAAACTCCACGGTTTAGGACGATGTAGAGGACAGTTTCAGAGGTGCCTCCTTCCCCATTCAGCAATCCATCCCTGCCCTTCTGAGTCTTTCACAGTGCCTGCCTGCTGCAGAGCTGCCTCCATGGACCCGCCCATGTGAGCACCCTCCAGGACAAAGCTACTCCTCTGCTTAGGGCTCTCACTAGAGTCACCTACCAAAGGCTCACCTTCCCCAGCAATCACTTCTGGGCTGGGGATGGAGCTCTGTACCAAGCACTTGCCTCACATGTGCCAGGCCCTGGCTTGAAAGAAGGAAGGAAGGAAAGAAAGAAAGAAGGAAATAAAGAAAACCAGTCACAACCAATCTGACTGTCAGCAAGTAGCACCCTTCCCAGATCCCTCCGCTCTCAGGCTCTTCCATAGCACTTTGCAGGTTTCTAGTCCTCCCCGGAGGGCTTTTCACAGTAATCGTGCTAGCTCAGCCTCTTCCTCTGCTTTGGGGGTTTCTGGAGGTTAGGAACCAGGCCTGCCTTCAATCCTTCAGTGATAACCATTACACTTAAGTGAAATCCAAAATCCTTACTGGCTCTGTGACTGTGGCCAAGCTGCTCAGCTTCTCTAACCCTAAGTTTCTCCTAGTGTAAATAAAATGGGAAATGACAGTACCTACATCATAGGGTAAAAGGAAAGCAGGGCCAGGATTGGTGTGCACATCTACAGTCCCGGCACTTGGAGATGCTGAGGCAGGAGGATCTTGAGTTCCAGCTCTGCCTGAGCAACTTAGTGACTTAGAGAGACCCTGTCCCAAAAAAAGAAGAAAAAGAAAGAACAGGTTGTTTTAAATTTTAATTTATTTTGGGGGTTGGGGATTTAGCTCAGTGGCAGAGCACTTGCCTAGCAAGCACAAGGCCCTGAGTTCGATTGCCAGCACCGCCCCCAGATTTTTTTATTTCTTATGACAGGGTATAAGAAATAAAAAATTGTCATAGAGGGTGGCCTTGAACTCACCATCCTCCCAAGTCCTGAAATTACAGGCATGAATTATACCAGCTTAAAATGGGTAATTTAGAAATAATATTACAGAAAAAGTAGGACCTCTTTTACAGAGAAAACTGTTGCAGAATGAATGTAAGTGCGGTCGTTATTGTCAGCTCCACAGCATTGCCACTCTGGCCCCCAGCTCACCCGCCACCACTCAGCCCTGTTCTCTGGGCTCAGAACCTCCTGCTTTTCTTCCAGCCTTCCAACCTCAGGTCCTGTTTCCTCTGCCTGAAACCTGCTTTCCTATCCTCTCCACCTGGCTGTCTTCCTTACTTTGATGCTTCAGCTGAAACATCATTCCCTCAGTGACCCTCCCTCATACATCAGTTTAAATAAAGTCTCCTTGTTATGTTTGTCCCACACTATTCAGTTCTACCATCAAATGTAACTGCATATGTTTATATGTGAACATTGGTTTAATATCCACAACTATATATGCCATAATGTCTTGTTCACTGTCTTGCCTTGGGCTCTGAGCATGTTGCAGATGCTCAATAAATGTAATTTGAAAGCAGGGTGGCGCACACCAGTAATCCCAAGCACTCAGAAGGCTGAGGCAGGAGGATCACCTCGAGTTCAAGGTCAGTCTGGCTACATAGTGAGTTCAAGTCCAGCCTGAACTACAGAGTGAGACTCTGTCTCAAAAAACAAAAACAAACAAACAAAAAAAGCGACCTGACTGGCTAAATGAACAAGTGACCAAATATAGTTTACACGCCAGGTACTCAATAAATATTATTACCTTAATTCAAGTTAACCTAAAAAAAAAAAAGTTAACCCTAGACATTCTGGTATAGTAAAAGCCCTCAGACTTGGACTTGGGAGACAGAAACACAAGTCCACAGAGACCATAGCTAAATAGATAGTCCAACGAAGGTCTGCATGTGTGCAGCAAGAGATGGGAATAAAGTGTTCATAGAAGTGCTTGTCACAATACCAAAGGCCCAGAAAAAAACCCAGATGTCTAGTGACACGAGGGTAAATAACAATGGTAGAAGCACAAAATAGAATTAGTATACAATCCTTAAAGTGAGGGAACCACAGTGATATGCAACAATGTGAATCTTTGTAATACAGCAGTGAGCCAAAAGAATAAGTCACCCAAACTACACACTGCAGCATTCCCTTATCATAAGGCAAAAAACTCCCAGAGTTTAAAAATTCTCATAATTGTTTAGAACACAGATAGCTAAGATAAATATACAAAAGGGAAACAAGAATGGAGAGTATCTTGGGAGAAGGGTGGGAGGGGATGGACCACTTCAGCAGATTTCAATTCTGGAGCCAAGGTCCTAGTTTTCTTGGTGATGATTTCTGCTGACAGTATTATAAGTAAATGAAGGCACGCAAGCATGGTGTCATGAACCAATGTTATGATTAATCTAGTTCTGTGGACCTGAGGTGCCATAAAGGGAAGGGACAGACTTTAAACTGGCTTCCACCATAAGCCTTACTCGCCAGTGGTGATGACACAGGACTTTTCTGCAGGCTCCTCCAGGGGAGCTGAGCTAGTAACAGAGCTGGGCGGCAGGGAGGAGAGTAACCTGGTGTAGCTACCTTGGGAAAAGGCCCTGGAGTCCGTGGGAAGATGGCTTCTCCTGAGGCCAGGGAAGCTTCTTGAAGGAATGAGTCGCCTTCCATTCCAGGGCTCCTAACATCCCATCCATTTCCAGTGCCCACTTCAGCAAAGGGGTGAACAGGAGCCCTAGAGGGGGTTGCCAAGAAAATGGGAATGTGGCCACATGGGCGACAATCACAGACAATGATAAACACTGGCTTTAGGAAGCTTGGCCCAGCAGGGGCAAAACCAACCTTTTAAAATCTGGCCTCGCCGGGCATGGTGGCACACGCCTATAATTCCAGCACTTGGGAGGCTGAGGTAGGAGGATCACTGTGAGTTTGAGGCCAGCTTGGGCTACATAGTGAGTTCAAGGCCATGCTGAACTACATAGCACAACCTCATCTCAAAAAAGAGAGAGAGAGAGAAAGGAAGGAAGGAAAGAAAAAGAAAGCAGGAAGGAAGGAAAAGAAAGAAAGAAGAAAAGAAAAAAAGAAAAAGAAGGAAAGAAAGAAAAGAAAGTCAGCCAGCCAGGCTAAGCTAAAGGAGTTGGAGGTTGTGCTGGACTAGACAAAGGCCCTAGGAAAGGGCTGGAGTAGAGCAGCCTAGGAAATGGGGAAGGACACAGGGTCAGGTTCAACTGCAGCCCTTGGAAGGGACAGAGGTTTGGGCTGGGTACAGAGCCTGTGCCTCTGCAGGTTCAGGGGCTCTGGCTGGGTCCACAGTTAGGCTGAGGCAAGTTTCTCACAGTGTGCCAGGGCCTGGGGCTGGACCAGGCCTGCACTGGGGAATCCAAGGCAGGAGGCCCCTGGTGGGCTCTCCTGTCCTCTCCCTGGCAGTTCCTCCTCACCATGGGCCTACCCACGGGGCTGCTGGGGGCAAAGAGGAGGAGCCAGCTCTGGGCCTCCAGAGGAAGTTCCTGGCTGCTGTGCTTCCTGAGTGCAAACAGTGGGTTCTGTCTCCGGCCCAGCCCTTTCCCTCGGCAGGGAAGGGTCCAGACCTGGCAATCTGTTTCTCCCCCCGACACACACACGCACACACAGAGGATATAAACCTGGAAATGCCCAACCCCATCAGACAAGTGTCCCAGCAGCCGATAACCCATGCATCTAACACCACATCATCAAGCGTGTATACTGCTCCCATTCATACCCAGCAGGCACACTTCTTTGCCTTATTCTCAGTGAATACTAGCTGAATGAATGAACTCATCAACAGACACACGCACGTGCATGTGCATGCCCACATACACACTCATCCACAAATACACTCCCTCACACACACACCATGTAGACACTCCCTTACATTCACACCCACATATCCCTTCCCTTAGATCCCCATACGCGCATTCACATGTACACTCCCTACATGCATACAAACCCATGTATACAATCCTTTACACTCATATGCAAACACCCACATATACCTTCCCTTACACACCCACATATACGTTTACACATACACTCCCTTACACTCATATCATGTATACACTCCTTTACACTCTATATATACACAGACCCACATACACGCTCCCTTACATGCCCACATATGCAGACTCCCTCACATTCATACACACTGTGTATGCTCCCTTATACACCCTCACATGCACATCCAGGCCTTTACCCAGCTCAGCAGTCACGTGCATATATACACTGGCACACACTCAGGCACAAAAGGCCCAATGTGCATCCTGTGCCAGACACAGGTCCACCACAGTGTTACCTCTCAGGTAAGGTGCGGTGGCATCTGGCTGGGCAAGGTCCTTGCCAGGCAGGGCTGCTGAGCAGCGGCACGGGCACAAGCAGGTGCAGTCCTTGGTGCCCGGGCTGTTGGGCTATGAGGAGCTGGACTTGTGGCAGAGCCAAAGCACCCCTGCAGGCTGGAGAGGGCTGGGACATAGACATTCTTTCCCTCCGGTGTCTTCCCACTAATTGGGAAGGTGAGGCGGTAAGGTGGAGGCACAGGTCTATCTATCGGGCTTTACTTCAGATTCAGAGAGGCTTTAGTGAGGGAATGGTCTGAGGCCCAAGCTTCCCCTGCCTACAATGAAAATGAGGGACAGTGGGTTGAGGGCTTTCTGGACACTCAGACCCCGTCTCTACCCACAGCCAGGTCTCTGTATTCTGGCAATGGACTTCCAAGAGCAGGAGGGACTCAGGGAGATGAGCCACCTGGAAATGAGTCTCACATGGAGCTGAGGTGTCCTGATTGCTCAGTGCCCTCTTCCCAAAGTCAGCAGGAGACAATTGCTCCTTTCTGTCTCTGCCCAGGGACTGTGGCACTGGGAGACTAGTTAAGATCTCACCTAGGCAGGCAGGCTGGGGCTGGGTCGGGGTAGGAACCTCACAGAGGAAGGTGGCTCTCTGCACTGACTGCCCAGGGCCCTCCACTGCAACCCCTCTCCTCAAGGCCCCTCCTAGCAGTGCTGCAGGAAGTGCACCAGTAACCCTGTCCTGCAGGACCACCTATCTGGCAACCTCCTAACAATTACGGGTGAATAGCTGAGGGGTTAGAGGTGGGGAAGGCCAACTCCTGGGAGTCAGGTGGGACACCTGGGGACAAACCCTGGGGTCTAGATGAAGGACTGGTATGACTCAGGGAAGGAGCAATGTTGAGCCAAGAGGGAGGAAATTTGTTGAGTCCCATTGAAACCTGCTCCCCAGTGACTGGCCTCAAGGCAGGGACAGGAAAAGACTGCCTTGAACTACGTATCAATGACCAACCAGGACGCTCTCAAACCAAAAAGTCTCTTTATTAATCAGTACCATACATGACTCAAATGGCCCAAAAAAAAAAAAAAAAAAAAAAAAAAAAAAAAAAAAAAAAAAAAAAAAAAAAAAAAAAAAGGCATCACAATTGGGGTGGGACACCCACCTTCCTCACCCCACCCTCAGCTCCCAACACAGTTCCCTCTGCTGGAGTGGGAATGCAAGGTGTGGGACCCCATGGCCCAGGGGGGAGCAGAGGTGGTGGCGCTGACACTTCCTGAGACTGGCTGCAGGAAAAGGCAGCGGTGAATCCTGCTCCTGGCCTCCCCGAGTCCAACTGTGAGATGGAGCAAAGGTGCCAGCTGTCTTCTCCTCCCTGCTGCTGTGAGGGCCCACAGGTACTGGGAGATGAAGACCCTCTACCTCAGCTGTGACAGGCCTCTCCCTGGGGGCTTGGAGCTCGGGTGTCTCCACGGACTCCTTCCCCTCTGTGGAGGGGAGGTTAGGGCTAGATCTGCAGTTTGAGGGGCTGGGGGCAGAAGGTTCTGGAGGAGAGTGGATGAGCCTCTCTCCCATCCATCCCTGCCCAATTGAGAGGAAATGAAAAAACACAGTGACAAACAAGGCCACTCCCTTCCCTCCACATTCCCTAAGGGAGGGTGTCTCCCCTCCCCCCACCCAAGATAGCTGCTCTAGTGGAGGACTCAGAATATACACACCATGGGGAGGGGCAACACAGGGAGTCACAAGCACTCAGAGGGCAGGCCAGAGTCCTGGAAGATGGGGGAAGGGAAGGCAGAGACAATAGCAGGGAGTTGTCACAAAGATGTGACCCCACCCCACCCCCATGGCAAGCCTTCCCTAACTCCAGAGGAAAAGGGAAGAGAGATGGCGAAGTATCTCCTTGGTCTGAAGCTCTCAAACTGTATAAAATAGTATGCATACATTCCACCCACTCTCACCCCCATCTGGGCCCTAGGCCCCCCATCTGCCAGGAGGAGGGAGGTAGCTGGACTTAATAGGGGCAAAAGGGGAACCATGAGTGATTTTTTTCAAACTTACATTTTTAATAATATTATTTTTTTTAAAAACTTGGAGCTGGGACAAGTGGCAGAAGGGAGGAGGAGCCCAGAACTTTACCCCCTCTTACCAGTTGCCCAGGGGGAGGGGCATTCAACCCAGCCCCATAACTTTAAGACCCTAAGGGCTGTGGGTATAGACAACCCCAAGCTTAAAGGGCAAGTCGAGAGGGTGAGGACCCAGAACCTGCAACAAGGATGGAGGCAATGCCCTGGAGGTGGGGGTGGTCAGGACATCTCTCAGAGGTCCAGGGTCCACACAGGCATCTACATGAGTACCCCCTCCCCCAAAAGGCTCCACAGGGGCCAGGCCCAGTCCAGGGCCACTGGGGGGCAAATCGTGGCACCTGCCCCCAGCGAGTCCAGTTCCTCCCTGAAGTGGGGTGGATGGAGGGTGCCCATTTTAGATGCTCAGTCTCTTCATCTGTCTTCTGCTCCCAAGGGCTTCGAGGGGTGGGGCAGGCAGGCAGAGCGCTGGGTGGCCGTGACAGGGCCATTACTGGGAGGCCTGTGATGTGGGGTTCTCCGATTTGCTTTCTTGGCTGGACGGGGGCTTGCTGTTCCAGGGGCTGTTGGCGCCCAGTGCAGGGGAGTTGTTAAAGCTGTCCTCGTCGTCAATGCCGTTGGCCGCGTCAAACTGCGTGTTCTCCAGCCGGGTGATGAGCCTCTCGTCCTCGTCCCCGAACTCCCCGCCCATCAGGGTGGGCTCCCCCACCACCATCACATCCTGAGAGTGGTGGAGGTCCCCAAACATAATCGGGGCAGGGGCTCGCCCAGCCCAGGGCAGCAGATAACCCCAGAGCCCCTGTACCCACCCTGGAAGTCAGTACTATCCCCCACCCCCTCACTGCTCAAGTGTGGAACCCCACATTCTCTGACACCCTCCGCTCCCAGAGTCCTTCCCCTTGAAGGACACTGGAGGATCACAGCCTGTAGCCTGTGTCCATCAGATTCCAGGGAGAGATCCAACCCACTCCCCTAGCTCCCTAGTCCACCTTTCCCAGACTTTGGGGACTCCTAACCATCTGTCCACAGGTAAGAGGGAGCAGGTCAAAAACACGAGGGAGGGAAATGTGTGTGTGCATGTGCACCTGTATGTGCTCTAAATCTGCAAGTCATCAAGTCTGCACATCCCTCCAGCAGCGTGAGGGTGTGTGTTTTTGATGGAGTGTGCCCCAAATCATCATCCCTAAACGTCCGTCTGTTCTCATGGCTGTCTGTCCTTGTGTGCTCTATGTACCTACGGCTGAGTGCATGCCTGCCAGGGATCCTCGCATCAGTGGAAGGAGTCAGCTCATGCTGGCTGAGTACACAGGGCAAACTGTCTTTGCATCTATGCTGCTAATGAGCTTAGGCCGGACAGAAGTCAGGGGTGAGTGGTAGGGCAGCCCAGAAGAGAGAAGAAAGCCGAGATGCTTACAGGTACCTGGCTGGAGAGGGCGAAGGTGCTGGCTGGACTCTTCTTCTTGCTGTTGCTGTTGTTGGCGTTGCCACCCCCAGAGCTCATGGTGCTGCCCCCCGACATCTTCCGTTTCCGCCGTTTGCTGGGCTGCTGCCGTGTGGGTTCCGCTGCATACGGAGAGAAGACTCAGGTGGGAAGAGTGCCCTGGCCCCATTCCCCAGGGGACTGAAGCTACTCCATCCTAACATCACAGATCCAGGAGCAGGTAGGGGTGGAGAGATCTTCCCAAGAACATACAGACCCAGCCCTGGGGAGTCTTGCTCACCGGGGGGCGCCACCATGCGCTGCCACTTCTGGAAAAGGCAGGTCTTGAGGCAGTCTCGGGGGCTGAGGCTGTAGGTCTTGTGACGAGACATGAGCTCCTGCATAGGCTCGAGTATCACACACAGCTAGGGGTAGACCAGTAGGTGGCTATCAGCGAGACGCTCAGCGAGACCAAAGGGGACAGGCAGAAACGGGTGATCAGAGACTCACTCGGAGGTAGTTGAGAGTAGAATTGGACAGCCCACACCGGGTGATATTTTTGGAGAGCTGATCCAACATCTGGGGATCCTGGGCCTGCCGGGGAAGAGAGACAAGAACACTGGCATCTGGGTTGCATCTGCTTACTGGCCCTGTCCCCTGAGCACTGACGGGGAAGAGGGATGACAGCCCTGCACTCCGTCTGTCGGAGACACAGGTCCTATCCTACCCTTCTCCTTGCCTGCCTCCCCTGCATCACAAGTCTGCCCCAACTCACGTGCATGGCGAGGATGCTCCGGGGGATGAGCTCTCGGTGCTGCCGGATGCTGAAGTGCCACGTCTTTATCCGCATCATATCGTCAAACATGAACTCCAGGTACAGTCGGCCCTCCACACAAACCTGGGGACAGGCTTATCACAACCTTGCCCCCTCCTCATATACCTAAAAGTGTGCCTGACACCCGCTACAGTTCGCCAGTTTGCTCACAACTCTTCTACTGCACATACTTCTGCTACCTGTACATAAATCTGGGTGTCTAACTGACGCAGCACTCCCCGCCATACGTGTCATTCCTGGCCTTTACACTTGTGCACACACATGCAGAGCAGAAAAGTTTAACAGATCCGTGTCTTTTCCTCAAGTAGCCAGTGACAACCCCATCTGCTGTGAGCTCTACGAGGGCAGGCTCTTGTTTACTGTACAGCTTGCAAAACAGAAAACTGTCATTTTCAAACCCAATAAATGCTTACTGAATGCTGTACCATGTCTGCCCTCCCTTCTCATCACTGCCATTTCCCATTATGCCTCCCTGGGGTGAGGTACGAGTACACACTGGGAGAGAGGAAATCAAGCCCAGGTACCCCATGTTCCACATCTGCTGGGTGGCTGACCTGAGTGAACATGGGTTTGCCGTGCTGGGTCACCATGCTGCCCTGGTCACAGTCAAGGGACACGAAATTGCTGTGGAATGCCTCCTTGGGGTGCTTAAGCACATAATATAGCTCCGTAGCACCCCCCTCAAAAATGCTGCGGAAGTAGCGTGGAATCAGGGTCCGGCCGATGGCTGTGGAGACAGGATAAACTCTTCAGGACCAAAGAATCTAGAAGAAGCCAACAGATGCCTCCCTTGCCAAGACAGATCGCTTGGGTGGCACTTGTAGACACATGTTCAGACCTCAGAGCATCACAGGTGCAGAAAAAGGCAGGTGCAGACAAAGCCATCCAAAGGCAGGACCCCACTCACTGTATCTCTTTGGTCCGTCCTCCAAGCAGAAAGTGATGGTCAACATGGCATCATCCTCAAAGAACTCTGTTGTGAAAGCATCCCACCAGAGATTGTCACACTCCTAGGGAGACAGGGACAGGTGAGTATATGTCCTACAACATCCTACAGGCTGCCCAGATGGGCCTCCCCTTCCCAACCTCTTTTCCCTTGGCCATACCTCTGTCCAGTTCTGAAGTCGTTTGTTAAGCTCAAATATTCTATAGTCAGTTTGGTTGCCGTATGGTGTGTGCCTCCTGAGGAAGAGGAGAGAGGACAATAGGGGTAGAGCCTACCCCCCTAATCTTGATTTCTGCCTTCACCCATGTAGTGGAAAGTGCTTCCCTCCCTCCTGGGCTCCACTTACCCAATCCCAGGCTCCAGGTAGGTAGGCGGGTACATGGGTGTTGGGCTGTGTAAGGGAAGAGGCTTTGAGAATAGGGGTAGAAGACAGGAATCACCTGGTGGGGGTGTCCTTCCCTCCCCTTTCCAGACAAGCTCCCATCTGAAGGGTTAGGAAGTAGGCAAAGGACTCACCCCACATCCCGATCCAGCATGGTGCCAGGATGAAACGGGGGGAAGGCGTTGCCGTTCGGGGGCTCCTTCGGCGAGTACAGCTTGAATGACTTTGAGGAACAACCTAAAAGAGAGAGAAAGGAAGAGTCCCCCAAGCCTCTCTTAGAAGTTCTCTGGAAGTCTGCTAGATCATGTGGACAGGGATTGATCTTTAGGAATTCCCTGACCTGATGACCAGAATGTGGTGGGCTGGGGAGGGGACGACTTCTAAATCTGGCTCCAGTCTCATTTAATGAAGAAACTAGGAGTGCTGAACCCTAAGTTCAGACCATACTTAAAACCCTACTTTTCATTTGGCTGAGCCTTGGATGACAGAAAAGGAACTGAATGTCAGTATCACGGAATAAATATCTAAACAGTGGAAGTTTTTACAAACTCCCTTTTTTATCTACACAGTTTCCTTCAATCATCACAACTACCTTGTCAGGTAGCAGAATAGACAATAACATTCCCATTTTAGAGATGAAGCAATTTAGGGCTGAAAGGACTCACCGAGATCATACAACTAGGAACTAGCAGAGCTAGGACTTGAGGCCAAACATTCTGATTCCCATATCCTGTACTATTTCTATCTGATCCCTTTATTGCCCTGAAGAGACCAGGGTGGAGGGGGAAAATGGGGGATTTGGGGAACTCTTCCCCTTCTCCACCCCCAGGGTCTCAGAAGGGCAGGGGATAGAAAGATAAAGATGGGGTGGGTGTCTGTTGGGTGCCGCCCACCAGATAAGGAGCTGGCCCTTCTGCCTCCCCCACCAACGGCCACTGCCTTATCAGCCCAGCCCCCACCCCCACACCCACCCTGATCAAGAGGAAAGTATTGTTTCCAAACTAGAAACCCAAGCCCTGGACCCCTTTTCTCTAGAGACTTGCAACAGAAAGGGAGGTAGATGAGCCTTTCAGTTTACAGCGGAACACAGGGCCCAGGAAGGAGCCTAGTATCCAGAGGGCTTAGTCCAGGATACAATGGGTAACCAGACAGAGGTCGTGGTTTTATGTCTGGGCATGTGCACATGTAGACCCTGTCGGACCTCATCTAGTACCATACTACACTTCCTGACATACTATTTCCTAACTGGGAGAGTTAAATTCACAGCTGGATAGGAGTTAGGTACCCATACAAGTATTGTTTCCTCCCCACTAGAAAAGCAGGAAACTGAGGCACAGCCCCAAAGGTTCTAGTCCCAGTCACTCCCTCTCTTAGGTCCCCAAAACTTGATTGCAAGGGTGGTTGTACTGACTGTACCTGAGCCCTCTCCTCAATTTAGATTAAAAAATCTAAGTTGTTCCTTGGGGGGAGGAGACAAAGGAAGACCCTGTGCCAACATGTGTCATTTAATTCTCCCCCCAGGGGCCCCTTCTCACAATGCAGGCAAAGAGTATCCCAGAGGGTCCCAAACTTCACAGTCCCTGAAGGTGTCAAGAGTTAAAGACTGTGTGTGCCTGTACCCGCGTGTACCTCACCCTGCCTAGCAGGCTTCCACCCTCCGCTCGCCCCAACATGCCTGCCAAGTGCTGGAACCCTGCAGCCCCAGGCAGGACTAGGGTGCCTGCGCTCTGGCGGCCTGTCCACACACCGCAGCACAGCACATGCTGCATTCCCACACCAGGCTTGGACTGAACCTGTGTCTCACCACAGAGACAGTCCCCACTCAGACCCAAAGACTCCCTACTCCACAGACAGGCCAACTAAGGATACACAGGCAGTCCAAGAGCCCTGGCCTGGATGGCAGACCTAGGAGTCTAGACTCTCAGGACTGATTCTCATCCCCTGGACAGGCCAACATTTCCGCAAACGCTGACCAACCCTTGCTTGCTGAGCTTCACTCCTCTTGAAGAAATGTGTCAGTTCAAGAGCCTGAAGATAAAGGAAGCAGAATACCTAGGTTCCTTTCCAATTCTGAGAAAAAAAAAAACTGAGTCTGTTCCTCTGTCCAGAGAAAGGACAGGCATTGTCTGAGGCTGGGTGATAATTCTAAGGAGCTAAAAAGCCCAATGCTCTAGGGCCTCTATTTACACCTCAAGTGAATGGACACAAGCAAACTCAGCATCTTTCCAGAGCCATAGCAACTTCCAGTAAGTAGTCCCAGCACAAGGGACTGGGAGTGAGAAGAGAAGGGGAGGGACATCACCCAGACCATCTGTCCCTGTTGCTGCCTGTCCCCAGCAGCAGGAACAGGGGGAGTAAGGTGGGGATGGGAGTGAAACGGACATATCATCAGCCCTGGAGTCGGACACCCCTCTTCAGCCACCTGGAAGTCTATAGGACAGGGGAGCACAGAGGGGCCCCGACAAGCAAAGTTTTCTCAGGGCAGAAGCTGCGCGCTGGCGGAGGGGGGCAGCTCCAGCTGGGCATTCCCATGGTAACCACCGGGCTGAGGCAGGCCCCCTGCCCTCGGGGGCTGGCCACAGGTCAGCAGCCTGCAGCCCGACCTGCGGCACCGGGGCACCTCTCCGGGCCGGCCCGGCACACCAGGCCCGGGCCGGGCAGGCCTTCCGCCGCCCCCAGCAGCCCGCAGGACGCCAGACTTACCTGGGAGAACGCTGGGGGCCGGGAGAGGTGCGGGGGCGTCCGGGTGCCCCGGGGAGGTGCCTGGCAGGGGCGAGAAGCTAGGCGGGCCAACTTCAGCGGCTCCGTCCCGAGCGGGGCGGCCGCCCGCACAAAGCCTGGCCCGCCCGGCCTCCGCCCGCCCAGGGGCGGTCGCAGCCCCGGGTGAAAGTTACAGAGCCCCGGGGCGCGGGCCGGGGGAGGGGGGCCGCGCTGGGGGGCGGGGGCCCGCGGGGCGTCCGGGGCCTTCTTTGTTTGCACGGTTTCCCTCAACAATGGCTGCTCCGCTCTCCCCGCCGCCGCCGCCCGGCTCTCCCCGCCGCCGCCTCTTGTGGCCTCCACCTCCGCGCAGCCGTCCGCGCTCCCCGGGCCCGGGCCCCCTCTGCCGGGCGGGGGACGGGCGGGCCGGGCTCACACTCACGCGCGCTCGCACACTCAAGACACGCGCGGCGCCGCCGGCTCCTTCCTTTCTCCCTTTCTCTCCCTCCCCAGCCTCCCCTCCTCCCCCTCCTCCTCCTCCTCCTCCTCCCGCGAACACGGCCCGGGGCGGGCGGAGGGTGGAGCCGCCCCCGGCCCCGCCCCCGCGAGCAGGAGGGAGGGCGGAGGAGGAGGGAAAAGGGACTGCTGAGAAAAACAAAAGACAGACCGAGACTGGGAGCTGAGGACCGAATCCTCCGGCCCAGTGACCTGGATAGGGCGGTGGTACAGGGGTGGGGGCAGCAACAAAATGCAACCCCCTAGTCCCAGGGGCGGTGCTCAGACAAGGAGGGAGGGCCGTGCTGGCCTCTCCGCAGACTCCCAATACCTTCCACCCGCCAGCCACACCTCCTCCAAATCACTCTTGCTTGCTGTGATCTCTCTCAGGAAAAAGGCTGGCTTGGGCTGTCACCCTGGACTCCCCTAGGGAAGTCCCAGGGCGGCAGCGGGGAGGCCCCAGGAGGTTGTTTTTGACTGAGACACATTCTGACTGCAGCCAGGAAACGCTGCTTGTAGGGAAGGGGAAGCTCCAGGCTTCCCTGCCCCAACCCAGCTAAAGTCCAAGTCCTGGTTTAGATCCCCTTAACAGAAAGCCCTCTTCCACGCTGCTATCCCTGAAGCCACGTGGATGCCAGGGAAAGAGGTGTTGTCAGAGGTAGAGAAGGCAACTGCCCACCCGCAGGTCTCCAGAAAGGGCATCGGACGCTGAGTTCTCCTAACCCGGAGAGTGGGAAGATGTGTGGTTAGTGGGGGTAGGGCCTGTTCCCCAGCCTGCCTGGAAGTATCCCAAGGGAGGAGACATTTCTGAAACTTGTGTACTGGTCCAGGCCCTCTTACCTATACACACTGGAAAAGTAACGAACACACATACACATACAAGAGGGTGTCCTACTTTCATTCTTTACAATTTGAATATAATCTTTATTCCTCATCTCCCCCCAGTTATATTCACACATAACCCCAAGAACAGCATTTGTCATAATATACACACTGGTTGACTGTGCAGTAATATTGCACCTGGCTCTGTGAACACTCTACACACATAAATAACACCTCTCCTTTCCACATAAATCAGTACCTCATATACACTTTAACCTGTGATATGTTTTAAATATACCAAGCCTTGGACACAGGCATCCAGACAGGTGCATAGTGTGTCAAGACCTAACTCTGACACATACTGTGACCTCTGACACACAGCAATCTGTCCCCAACACAACTGTGTTATACTCCCCACAAAGAACAAAGCTTGTGTATTACATAGGGACTTACCCAAAAACCCACCCTCCCTGGGACCTCACACCATTTCCTACCACAGCCTTGACCATCTGATAGATGCCAGCTTTCATGAACATTTAAATCTGCAACATTTGGCCAGGCCCTGCAACTACAATTTACCACCAGGACTGAGGAGATATCCTGTCATTCCTACTGATTCTCAAATATACGGCTGAACTCTAGGATAGCCACACTCTTCCCTTGTCATTTGTTTTCTGCCTTTAAACTTTCCAAAGCAGCTTGGCTGACAGGATGCACCTTAAGTGGTCCTCGCAGGGCTTATTCTCTCTCCCTCTCTCAAAACACACACACACACACACACACACACACACACACAATGCCTTTTTTTTTAACTGTGGCTCTGGGGCTTGAACCCATGATCTCACATACTGCTAGGCAAGTGCTCTTATCACTGCCCTACACTCCCAGCCTCACTCAAATATCTTAACTTGAATAGATCAAAGTGAGACAGGTGGGCCTAAGGTTGGAACTCTGGACTTCTAAACCTACTAGAGGTAAGCCCAGCCCTGGGGCACTGTGGCCATTCCTACCCCCTTCCCCCTCCAGGCCACAGATGACTGCCCACAAAGGGGGAGGGGTGTGTGCTCTGGCTTCTGCCCCCTGCCCAGAGCTCAGAATCCTCACCCAGTCTGTCTCCTCAGACAGGAGCCACAAAGACACCCCCCTCTCACTGTGGAGAAGGGCACCTAAGTGCCAAGATGTATCCAGACTCTGGCATATCATTCCCAATAGACTCTCTCCTAGTTCCCCTTCTCTAGCAAGTTGGCGCCTGTTCTCCCAGCCCTTCCTCCCTCCCCCACACACAGGGCACAAGAGGTCCAGCTAAAAGAGGCAAGTCTGAGAAGGCCCTTAAATTTGGGGGTGGGGGGGGACGGGACAAAGAATGACAACGGTGTTGAGGCCAGAGAAGCCTAAGAGGACTCCTCCTGGAGGCAAGGACTCAGGACAGCAGCTGGCCCCGGCACACAGGATGAGGTACCAGCACTGCCCCCTGCCCGGGCCCCTGACCCAGGCCTCCAGTGTGCCTGCCCCCCTTCCTTTGTCTGTGCCCGGCCTCCCGTTGGCCTGGCGCTCTGCCATCCTCCTCTCCTGGCTCCCAGCCGCCACCACTGCTGCCTCCTCCCCTCCCCCCTCCTCCCAGCCTTAACCCTTCTGAGCCACATGCTACCCCAGACAGGCCCTGGGCCCCTCAGCATCCTGCCCAGGAAGATGCCCCTACAGAGGGCTTGTCCCTGCTTCTGGCCATTTCAGCCCCAGACACTGTTTCCCACCTTAGGAACACTAAGGGAGCTGGGGTGTGTATCTTGTGCTGTTTCCGTGTGTGCATGTGTGTGGGTCTGCGTGTGCTCTGGCTTCCCTCAGTCACATGTGTGGGGCATGTGCTGTCTCTGCTGGGCTGGGGGAGGAGGAGGAGCCCGGAGACAGCAGAGCACAAAGGAGAGACTCAGACAGGCAGGCAGGCGGGCAGGCGGGCAGGCAGGCAGGCGGGCAGGCGGGCAGTAGGCGGCCTGCCAGGGTGCCTGTGCCCTCACCCCAGGGCTGCTCAAGGTGGTGCTAGGGGGTCTTTGGGCCTGGAGTGCTACACGCTGCCATGATGCCCTTGTGTTTAAGTGTGTGCTACCATCCACCCATGTGATCCTGGTCCCCTCTCACCTCAACTCCTACCATTCCCACTTTGGTCACTCAAGACTCTCCCTCCCCCCAATTGTGGTTCTCCTTGAAGTCTAACCTCCATCCATCCTCTGTGGCACCAATCCATGAGACTCCTTCACAACCAGGAAACAGACTCCCTACTCCTAGTCATCTTTTTGCCCCACCTTCAGTCAGGCTGGCAGGCACACAAAAGGAACAGACTTTTGGCATTAATGGAAGTTGTCCCCCTCCACAAATACACCCTAGGCATGGGGTCCCCAAACTACTCAGAGGGAATGAGGAGGAAACATCCTTCTCCCACTGGACTCAAGCACCCCTGCCCAATTTCAGGGCCAATCTCTCATCTATCTCCTGCCTGACAACCCCACCAGCCATATCCCCTACCCACATTTGTAGGAACGAAGAGTCAAAATTTAAGACTCAGGGCAGGGTGTGGTGGTACATGTCTGTAATCTCAGCTACTTAGGAGGCCCAAGAGGAGGATCACAAGTTCTGAGGCCAGCCTGGGCAACTTAGTGAGACCCTGTCTCAAAAGGGGGCTGGGCATGTAGTGCTAGCACTCAAGGGGCCCTGGGTCCAATCTCCAATACTAGAAAAAATATTTAGACTCAGCTAGTTCAGGGCCGTAGTTTCTATTCCGCTCATGTGTAGTGATGGAGGGTCAGGATCCTGAGGCAAACTCAGGGCACAATGGATCTGAACTGGGGTAACCAGCATGGATTAATAATAAGGGAGAAAATACACACAGAAACACGACATACCAAGCTAGTAGGAGGGGGTAATGATGGAGCCAGGCAGGATTCCAGCTTGGCAAGCTCTTCCCTCCTCCTCTCCCCTACCCTCTGCAGCAGGAGCCAGGGGTTCCCACACCCAGATATTCCAGGATTCTCATGCTCTCCTATCCTGCACTCTGGGCCCTATGCCCCTTCAATATCAGCCTCAGCAGGCAATTGAAGTATATGCCCAGCCCAGCCCTGCTTGGCCTGGGTCACATGATTTTCAAGGAAGCTTCCACACTGGCAGCTTCCCTTGAGGATTGTGTGTGTGTGTGTGTGTGTGTGTGTGTGTGTGTGTTGGAGGGTCTGGTTGGCAAAAGATCCAAACCAGACTAGATTCAGGGACCAGACTTCCTGGAGAAAGCTGACCCTAGCCTGAGTCAAGAGGGCCACTTTGAGGATCCAGAGTCCCGGGGAAGGGACAGGCAACGTTCTGAGGTCCTCACAGACTACCTCTCTCCCCAGTCACATGGCTCTTCACTCCTCCTGGCAGTTGAGATAGAACCTACTCTCCCACCTCCAAAAAAGAACTCAAACTCAGGCTGTCCCTGGAAGAGCTGACATGTGTTTTGGGGAGGCAGTGATCTGAGCTGGGTCCTCTCTTGCACTTTGAGGGGTCAAGCATTGCTCCCCATAAGTCAACTCTGCAAGTCACTGTATTTCCTAGCCTGCCTGTGGCTGCCACCTTCTCATTCCCAAGGCAGAAATGCCAGACCCATGGGCTCAATTATATGGCACCCCTGAGGAGTGCCTCCTGTCCCTTAAGAGGGCCAACCTTTCCTGGCAACAGGCAGGAAAAGTAGGGGGGGGCAGGACGAGCCCAAATCAATCCCTCCCCCCAACAGTGTCCTCAGGAACTGCTTGAGGTGGGGTGTCACAGGGTATGTAAGAGGCAATAGGCAGCAGGGAAGGGGGGGCAACGCAAGCCAGCCAATCACAACTCTATCATGACCCGAGGGGGGGGTCAAAAGTCCAGAGTCACTTCTGATTGGTTAACACCCTGGAATTCTGGGAATTTCAGTCCCCCCCCGCCCCTCTCCAATTAGCCCCCCCAGACTACCCCCAGAACCCCCTCCCTGCACCTCTAGATTGCTGCGCATGTACCCAGTTGAGAAGGCCCTCCCCAGAGCACGGCCCCACTAACCCCTCCCGGCTCCCGGCCCCCCACGCCCTCGATGCCCCCCTTCAGGGGGGAGGGGTCCCTGGGGAGGGCCAGGCCCCCAGCCGCGCGCCCCACTCACCGGGACAGGCACAGCCCACTGACATCTTCACATCGCCCGCCGCTGGGGGCCCAGCCAAGTCACGGAGCCCGCCCCTCGCGGGGACAGGCCAGGCATGAGCCGCCGCCGCCGCCCGCGGCCCCCGCTACCCTCGCCGCCGGCCCGGCCCGGCCCGGCCTCGGCCCGGTACGGGGGGCCCCCGGCTGCGGCGCGGGGCCCGGCAGGCGCGGAGCGGACGGGAAGGAAGCCAGGCAGGCCGGCGAGCTTCTGTGCGTGCGCGCGCGCGTGCCCGAGCGTGTCCGCGCGCGTGTGCGTGTGTGTGCGCTCCCGCCTCCCCCGCCCCGCGCCCGCTCCCTCGCCGGCGCCGGGCCTTCTGCCCCGGCCGCGCGGGCCGGCTCGATTAATATGCTAATGGCCCGCGGGTGGGAGGGGGCAGCCGTGTCAAAGTGACCTGGCGAGCGCGCCGCGAGCGGCTACGTGCGTGCGCCGCGGGCCCAGGAGCGCACAGGGGCCGGCGAGCATGTGACGCAGCTTTTTAAAAAGGAGACAGAGGCAGGGACCCCGGGAAGGGAGGGCGAGGGGGCGCGGCGGGAGGCGACGTCGGTCCTCCGGGTGCCGTTGGGCGGGGGGCGAGCAGAGCTGGCGCGGGAGTCAGGGCTGGGGGAGGCGGAGCCGGGGTGGGCAGTGGGGTGTAGCCCTCGTCCTCCCTCCCCACCCCGGGCCGCGCTCGGGGAGGGGGAAGAGGCTGCAGACCCGTGCCGGACTCTCTGCAGAGACCCCAGTCTCATCCTGGAGACCCCGTTTTGCGTGCCCCACCCCAAACTGGGTGGGAAGAAAAAGGACTATCCTAATTCTTTTAGCCACTTCTCTATTCACCCCCTCTCCTAATTAACCATTCCTCCTTTGCCTGCCAAACCAGTTAGGACTGGAACTAAAAGGGTTAATTAAGTGGGGTCCCTGCTCTTCCTCGCCTAAGGGACTGGGATTCGCGTTTTGCAAAGGTTGGGGGGGGCCCTGCGGAATGACCACCTGGTTGGACTGGGCGGGGGATACGCAAGCCTGACGCACCAGTCAAGATGCTTCCCTCCCCCTTTCTCTTCCTAGCCTGGCGCCTCCCCCCGCTTCCCCAGTAGCTACTCTATTTGAGGGTTTGGGAGACCGAGAACAGGAAGCCGACTCGGCCGGTGCTCCCTACCCGTAGACGCTGAGACCGCGGTGGGGAGGGGAGTGGGGGTGTCGGGATAGTCCACGTAAGAAATACTCTTCACTAAGGAGGAGCCTCCCAACCTTCAGGCTCGCCTCAAGGACTCCCCTACCCAGCCCTAGGAGGGGAGGGGCCCCATCTCCATCCCTTCCCCAAAGCCCAGCCCTAGCTGCCTCATAAACAGGAAATACCTATTAACAGGGAGGAGGGAGATTCTGGGGGTCCCGGGCAGCTACCTTCTCTTCCTCAGGCCTCACAGTGGGCCCCAGGGGTAGATGCGGGGGACCTGGGCTACTATCCCCTCCCTGGGGCATCTAGCCCAGACTGAGTAGGAGGTCTTCATCTTTGTCATTTAGCAGGGTAGTCTGTCTAGGAGGCCAGTTAGTTCTCTTACCCTGGCTCAGTCTGCACAGCTGGCTTGACTAGCTGGGGTGGGGGTGGGTTACAGATGTGGGAGCTGAATCGTTTATGTGACCCCCTTCTCTCCACCTTAGAGTTTTGATGAGAGAGCATGGAATGATGGAAGGATAAAAATCTGGGGATTGAAAAGAGGACCTGCCAGGAATGGGGGATTTTGTGGATTACCCCACTACCACTTTCTCCTTCCCCACCCCCACAGAGGGCACAGGGGAGATGACTGAAGGCATCCACACTCACAAGTATTTCCTTGGCAGCATCCCCTGCCTGAGTCCACGTCCTTCCCACATTCTCCAGGACACAGGTCAGCACTAGAGGGAGTAGAGGGAACCTAAAGCAGCAGAACACTAGCCTGAAGTTTGGACACTATGTTTGAATCCCTGCTTTGCCCCTCACCAGCCGAATGATCTGGACCAACCAGCTGTGCACACTGAGCTTAACAAGCCTGGAAGCAGACAATGTATAACTAGGGACCTGGCCCAGCACCCCCTATGTTATCTGTACTGTGGACATTAGCACCTTGCTGGTTTTTTTGAGGTTATGATTCCAAGGGTGTCAGGTGGGGCCGATTTGGCTGTACTTCTGTCCATGAGTTTGCCTTCTTCCAATCCTGTGACCACTTACCCCTAAGGCCACTCATACCAGACAACTGGCTTGGCCAGATTCCATGCTGATCGCAGTCACTTGAGTGGACAATGAGGATTACAGTCTTCCCTATAGAAGTCTTTGCATCCCCTGAATCTTTAGATTTTACACGTGGAAGGTGGAAAACAGGAGGAAGAAAAAAACCCACGTTGGGCATTTAACACCTGTGGACTCATTTGTGGAAGAAGGTGCTATTTTCTACTTCCACTGAACAAGCAAGAAAAATGAAGTTCAGGGCTGGGGGTGAGGCTCAAGAGTAGAGCACATGTGTAACATGCCTGAGACTCTGGGCTCAATCCCAAGCACCCCAAAAACAAACCACGCGTCAACTGAGTGTGGTGGCACATGCCTGTCATCCCAGCACTGGGGAGACTGAGGCAAAAGAAGTGTGAGTTTGAGGCCAGGCTGGCCAACCTGGCCTACCTAGAGAGCTTGTCTCAAAAAACCAAACAAACCCCACTTAGTTTCAGAGCTGTTGATCAATTTGGCAGGGTATAATGCTGGAGATGGAACCCAGGGCCTTGCTCATGCTAGGCAAGTGTGCTACCCCTCCTAGCCCAAGAGGTTAATAAATTCAAACTTTCCTGTAAAACATTTTCTCCTTCCTTGCCTACTAACTAATGTCTCCCTGACACCTCAGTTCTCGCTTCACCTTCTCTGGAGTGATTACCTCTTCTACTCTACTCGAACCCCAGGTGCACTAGTGGCCCAGTTTTTTCTTCTTCTTTTTTTTTTTTCTTCTTTTCTTTGCTTTTTTTCTTTCTGTTGTTGAGACAGAGTCTTGCTATGTAGTTCAGGCTGGCCTTGAACTCAACATGTAGTCCAGGCTGGCCTCAAACTTGGGGCAGTCCTCCTGCCTCAGCCTCTCGAGTGCAGGGATTATAGGCATGTGCCACCACACCCCATGGGCCCAGTTTTCTTTAAACTAATAGCTGCACGGTGGTGGCAAACCTATGGCATACGTGCTGCACCAGGCCTACAGAGCCTTTTCTGTCGGCACATGAGCCACGTCACCCCAGACCTTGAAAGTGGACAGCTGAAATATTTTCCAAATCTAAAAATGCATTAGACAGTTCTACATTGCTGACAATCCAACAAGCCATCAGGAAACCTTCAAGGAATTTTCTAGGATTGCAGTAGCTGCAAAGGAGAATTTTAGTAACAGATGTAGTTCCACAAGATGGACACAACGCTGTGTTTTCTTCTCAAGATAAAGCCAATTTTGAAGAACTTGATTCCTGCTTAAACTGGTAAGATTTTGGAAATCTGGATACAGAGTTGTTGGAATTTCAAGAAAGCTTTTATCTGGAAAATAAATTCTATGACCTGTGTGCAACACTTGAGAAGCTAGAGAAGACAGAGTATGAAGGAACGACAAAGAATAGCACAGTTGGTAGTTCTGAGAATGAAGTCCTTAAAGTGTGGAATTCTCTGCCAAAGAATTTTGAGTCAGTGAAAGCAGTCAGGATTGCTTTTCTTACTTTGTTTGGGTCATGTTATGCTTGTAAGCAGCTGTTTTTAGCTTTAAATTATATCAAATCTGATGTAAGAAACAGACTAACAAATGACCTGAGTGCTGCATGTGTTGCTCTCAAACTAAGGAAGTATGAGCCAAGGTTTGATAAATT
>PVJO010012149.1:0-27500 GCA_004026905.1 Hystrix cristata | reverse complement strand
AAATTAAGTGAGTTAGCATATATATTATTTTTGAAACAGCAGAATAGGTAATTTAGGGAATTATTTGAACTTCTCCCTACTTCGTATTTGTCTTCTGTTTTGCTGTTTATTTGTATATATATATATTTTGAATTTCTTGTACAGGAGAAACCATATGATATTTAAGCTTGTGCATCTGACTTATTTCACTTAACATTCTCAAATTGCATGCATTTACCTCAGCCCTATTCTGATATACTTTAAGTAGATTCCATGTAGATATCAAACCCTGGTGAATAGATTATTTTTTCAAATCCCAGATAAAACAAAATTAGCAAAATATTCTGCTTTCTTTTACATTAATTTTCTTCTCAAAGCCTAATTACCATAATGAGAACCCCATGCCACGATCATGTGCAAAGCCTCTTTTTGTTTTGTTTTACCGTAGCAGGGATTGAAACCAGGGGCACTCTCCCACTGATCTACACCTCAGCCCTTTTGAGACAAGTTTTCCCTAAATTGTCCAGGTTGGGCTTGGATTTGTGATCCTCCAACCTCAGACTCCTGCATAGCTGGAATTACAGGCATGTGCCACTATGTCTTATTTTGTTTTTAGTTTTTTGTTTTTGTTTGGGATTTTTTATTTTTTATTTTATTTTATTTTGAGACAGAGTGTTGCTATGTAGTTCAGACTGGCCTTGAACTTAGTATGTAGCAGGATTACAGGCATGTGCCACTATTCCCTACTACCATACCTAGGTTTTGGGACTGTAGATTAATGCCATCTTTCCAAAGAGCAATTTGGTATTATCCACTGCATTTCAAGAGTGTACATCTTTTTTTTTTTTTGGTGCTGGGGATCTAACTCAGCACCTTATGCTTGCAAGGCAAGCACTTTAACCACTGAGCTAAATCCCCAGCCCCAAAAGTGTACATCTTCTAATTCAGCAATGGAATTTCAAGGAAATAATTCCATAGAAAGAATGAAGAAGTGCATGCACAGTGATGTTCACCATAATTTAACATGTAATGGCAAAAAACTAGAAACAATTTAAATATCTAAATAATGATATATTCATATAATGGAACTGGTGTCACTAAGAGGTCAAGATATCTTCGGCTAAGTGAATGGATTGACAAGAAAAAGTAAGTTGTAGCACTATACAAACAGAACTCCCCCCCTCAACTAGTTGATGCTGGGGATCCAGCCAGGGTCCCCCCCATGCTAGGCAAGTTCTTTACACTGAGCTACAAACCCAGCCCTATTTTTTTTTTTTTTAATTTTGAGACAGAGTCTCCCTAAATCACTAAAGTGCCTGGGCTTCCTGCCTCTGTCTCCCAGAGTGTCACAATGCTTGGGGATTATAGGCACGTGTCACAATCTCCAGCCAGCCTATGCATTTTTATATCCAAGAAAAAACTGAATGAATACACAGTAAAAATAACAAAGGCTAAATGTGAGAAATCGAACTGTAATGTTCAGGCCAAGTATATTTTCTTAGTCTATGCAGTGCCCCCCCTCCCAATACTGGAGATTGAACTCAGGGCCTTCACAATGAGCTACATTCCCAGCCTATTTTTTATTTTTAGACAGGGTATTGCTAAATTGCCCAGGGTGGGCTAGAATTTGGATCCTCCTGCCTCAGCCTCCCAGAGTGCTGGGGTTACAAGTGCGTTCTAAACCCAGTTTATGACAGTTGTAGGAGGACAGTCGGAAGATCTGGAGCAGGAAATAAACTTGGTAACGCAAGGAAGGTGTCTTTTTTTTTTTTTTTTTTTTTTTTTTTTTGGTGCTGGGAATCGAACTCAAGGCCTTGTGGTTGCAAGGCAAGCACTCCAACCACTGAGCTAAATCCCCAGCAGAAGGTGTCTGTTTAACAGCAGAGTAAAAGCAGAGAATTTGGTATTTTAGGAATAAATTTGAAGCTGGGCGCAGTGGCACACTCCTGTAATCCTAGCACTTCGAGAGGCTGAAGCAGGAGGATCACTAAGTCCAAGTCCGGCCTGGACAATTTAGCGAGACCGTCTTCAAAAAAAAAAAAAAAAAAGAAAGAAAGAAAAAGTAAGGAGGAGGTAGGGGCGTAATTCAGTAGTAGACTCCCTGGGCTCATCCCCGAGAGGGGTCCGTTCCAATAGCAGCACGGTATGCAATTGACGAAAATTCGAGCCCAGAGGGCAGGTGTCCACTAGGGGATGCTGTTTCAACAGAGGCCCACTTGGATCAAGGTGAAGGGAAAGCACAGCGGGTAGGACATCAGATAAAAAGGGCGTTCCAAAGGCTGGACACATTAACGAAAATAACGATACGCAAATATCAACTCTCTCTTCCTTACTGCGCGCGCCCCATTTTAGTCTCTTCCAATAATACGACACTAAGCACAGCTCTACGCCCAGAGCTCGTGACGCCAGTCCGGGGCGCCAGGCGACTACTATTCCCAGGAACACTCGCGCAAGGACGGCCGCCTGCCGGTCTCGCCACACGGCCTTCTGGGATTCGTAGTTTCGTTGTGGCCTTCGGGAGTTGTAGTTCGTTCCCCACAATCGGCCGGGCGAGGCGGCGCCGGCGGACAGAGCAGTCTGGGTGTTCAGGGGCCAAGATGGCGGCGCGCCGGGGACGGAGAGATAGAGTCGTGCTGCCTGCGAGTGGCGGCTCTGGGCCTGATCCCGGCGGTGGAGTCCGGGGCAGCGGCTGGGGGAGTCGGAGCCAAGCGCCCTATGGGAACATGGGCGCCGTGAGCGGAGGGGAGCAGGTGAGAGGCTGGCGGGCGGCCCGCGGCTGGCAGCAGAGCGGCGTGCGCCGGGCGGTGACACGTGGACGCCGCGGGAGAGGGAGGAAGCGCTCGGGAATCGATGCCGGGTAGCTGCTAGATTCGGGTCTGGCGGAGCCGACCTGAGCCGCGTGTTCCGGCGGGCGGCGGAGGCAGGGTGCGTGCGAGGATTTTGTGGGAACACTGAGGGGCACAGCCTGTGTCGAAAGTAGGGCCTGTAGCTGGGGGAGGTATAGGGGTCCGGAGGAGGAGTCGAAGGCTGGGACCTCTTCCTAAGGATGCCGAGGAGGGCTCCACCAGCCCGGCGCCTCAGTTCCCTTTTCGGAACACGTGGGGTGGGGGAGCAATTTTCCCGGGAGAACTTGTCTGGCTCCCCTCCCCCTCTAGGCGGCCCGGGCACCCACGTGGGTTGGGCGGGGGGGCAGGGCTGCGGGTCCACGTGGGTGCGGGAAGGGGATGTCCACGTGGCTCCAGTCCCGGGCTGTCGGGCTTCTAGTGTCCGCGCCTGAGTCGCACTGCCGGGAACTGGGTGTGTCCCAGCTGTCCCGCCATCCGCGACCCGGGCTGGGAACCCCTGGCCTTGGAGGAAGGTTAAGGCTGCTAGAGTCAACTTGGCCCCTAGCCTTGGAGTTTCTCCCCTTTTGCATGGTTCTGCAGCGCCTTTGGACAGCAGGTGGTGGACTTCCCAGTTGTTCGGTTGTCCCTTTCTGCAGATGGCAGAGGGCTGAGGGCTGGAGGGCTGTGGAGGAGTGAGTTTGTGGCGGCTTCTGTCTGACCGGCTCCGGGTGGGTTGTGAGTCACTGGCACAGGCGTTTTGGTTGCCTGCAGAAGCAGTCTTGCCTCATTCGTGATTCAAGGGGCATAGGGAGTGTCCGCATATACCTGGGACGAGCTAAATAAAGTAAGGGAGAGGGATCCCTTTCCCCCACACTTCTTCCTCTAGCATCTCTGCAGGGAACTGACACAGAAACTGGGGTGGTCTGTATTTAAGATTTTCTGTAATTTTTAATGGGGATGGGAAAAGTTGGAGGCCGTTTGAGCACAATTCAGTACTTGAACGTTTATTGGATCAAAGAGAATTCTTTTGGTCAGATTTTTTTCTTGATCTTCTCTATTAAAAAATTATTGTCGAACTCTTCAGTAGAGGGCTTTTTAAGAGTTCCCACCCAGGATGGCAGCGGGCAGGAATTAGTTTGAATTGCTATCTCTCTTTTGCAGTTGAACTGAGTCTTCGGTCATTTTTTTTTTTTCTTCCCTAAGTAGGAGTTGGGCTGCAGGCTGCCTGGTTGTACCAGGTCCAGCAGACCAATCTAGGCCTGTGTCCAAGGGAGAATGACTTCTGGGGCAAGATGTGGAAGCAACTCACCCTTTCTTCTTCATCCTTTCAGAAGTTAGATCTTTTGAGGCTAGTGCCGCCTCCACTCTGGGAAAGAGGTATGAGGGATCCAAGATCTAGCTGCAATACAAATTAGGTGGTCATTTGAGAATGGACAAAGCCTTATGGAGAGATCCTTTTGCCCCTTATAAAAGATGGATACGTGTGAGGTAGTGAAACAACCAGCTAGGAAGTGAGATGCCGGTCTTTATTTTCAGGCACAAGAGATACACTGGGGTCTCTGTTCTCCAGCATCTTTTTTTTTTTTTTTTCCCGGAGGTAGGGTCACACTATGTAACAATTCAGGCTATCAAACTGGCTATGAACTCATAGCAGTCCTCCTGCCTCAGCCTCCTAAATGCTGGGATTACAGGGGTGTGCAGCCATGCTCAGTTTTGAGATCTTATGTTTTAATCAGGATAGATAAATAATGATGAGTAGGATAAAAGGAAGGTGTAGGATATTTGGGATCATGTTATTGGCAGTAGTAACATACTTTACAGAGTTGGGGAAAGGTTTTTTTTTTTTTTGAGACAGGGTTTTACTGTGCAATTCAGGCTGGCCTTGAATTTAGTGTGTAGCCCAGGCTGGCCTCGAATTCACAGGGATCCTCCTGCCTCAGCCTCCCAAGTGGTGAGATTACAGGTGTGCAGCAAGGGAAAGGCCATTTAAAACTGTGATCCCACGTGTGTGAGAAATTTTAATCAGAGGGAATCGTGTGAAGGTCTTGAGAGAGAACACAGCTTATTGGAGGAACTGAGGCCTGTATGGCAGAGGAGTGGGAGAGGACAACCTGGAATAGATGTGTACTAGGGAAGGCCAGGTTTCCTGTAAACCATAGTGAGAAGTTTCAATTGGATAATAGCTGCAAAATGGCATTGAAGGGATTTATGGAGGGTTTCAGGAAGTGATCATTCATGCATTTAAAAGAGTTTTTGGCTGGGAAGCAGGGTACAGTGGTACATGCAAAAATAAATAAATAAAATTTTCTGGCTGGTTTTGAAACATAGAGGGACAAGATTGATGTGGGAAAGCCAGTTGGGAAGTTGTTGAAGTTTAAAGGTACTGGTAGCCTACTCACTTTTAGTGCTTGGGTAGATCCTCTGGGAACAGTGCCTTTGGGAAATTAAGGAATTGGGAGGTCGAGAAGGGGAGGTGGCTCTGACTGTGGCTCCAGGACCTGCCTGATGGAGGTGGAGATGGTTTGTAGAGCTGGGCATGGTTTGACCTTCTGGCTTGGTAGCTAGAACTCTGGTAGGGAGGTGGCAGGGCAAGTAGAGATGCAGCTCCTTACTCACCCAGGACTGTTTGCTGAGCCAAGTGATACTCTGCTGCTGGTTGTAATTATAGGATTGTGAAGGTCTGGGAGGGGTTAGTGCCTAAAACCTGCCTCTCATTTCATCTCTGGGCCTGGCCTCCTGTGTCGCTAATCAGCCTTTCCTCTCTCTGGGTCTTGGAACTCATCAGACCCCCTACCCCAGGGCTGCGGATTGAACCCAGAACATTTGCACTGAGCAACATCCTCAGTCCTTTTTAATTTTGAGACAGGGTCTCCCTAAGTCTCGAGGTTACCCAGGCTAAGCTTGAATTTGCAATCCTCCTGCGTCAGCCTCAGAATACTGGAACTCATTGGCTTTTTAATGGAATACTGTTTGTTTTGTTTTGTTGGGTGCTGGGAATTGAACTCTGGGCCTGGTGCTTACTTGGCAAGCACTCTACCACTTGAGCTAAATCCCCAACCCTCCTTGGCTTTTTTAGGAGAGTGTGTGTGAGAAGTGTGTAGTCAAACTTGTTGGTTTTTTCTTTTGGAGGTGAATGCTGAGTTTTCCTCGGCTGCAGAAGGGGAGGGGAGTCTGGCATGTCTGTGTTTGGTCCTGTTCTTAGGCATTTGCACCATGTTTCCAATAGTGGAAAAAGCCCGGGCTTGGCTCATGATTCTTGCTCTAGCCACTCCTGGCCCTGCCCACGCCCATACTCATGACAGGTTTGGGCGGGCCACTCCCTGCTTCCTGACAAGGTTGAAAATATTACTAGCTCTTGGAGGAGAGTGGGGTAGGGCCTCCATCTATAGAATCAAGCTTTCTGTTTTGGTTGTCACCTAGTGGGGGTGGGGAAGAGACTTTTCCTTTGGAACTACATGAGCGGTTGGGTGGTTGTACTGTTAGAACACGGGGTATAGCTCAGGAACAAAGCTCATTCTTAGCATGCATGAGACCCTTGGTTCAATCCTTGGCACCAAAAAAAAAAGAGAGAGAGAAAGAAAGAAAAAGCAAAGTGGAATAACAGTTGTGTATAAAATACTGCCTGGCACCATGGGTGAGTGGAAATACTGTATAAGGCATCTGAATTTTTCTGGGAGACAAGAAGAATATCAACTAATAGAATATGAAGAGTTATTTGCCCCAGATGAACTTGGAATCCAATTTTTATAGTGATGCAGGGAGTGTCATGGGGTCAGGGAGACAGGATGTGATTGTCAGGAAAGGGAATTGATTGGTCTGAGGCAAGATCAGAATAGACTGGGTTTATGTGGGGTTTTTTTGGTTTGTTTTTGTTTTTTTGGTATTGGGGATCGAATTCAGTGCTTTGTGCTTGCAAGGTAAGCACTCTAACTACAGAGCTAAATCCCCAGCCTGAGAAGCATGAAGTATCTTCTTGAAGACTGTAGTGGGGTTTGAGCTCAGCAAGGAACAGAGCTCGGGGATTGGAGGTAGGTCAGGTTGCTATAGCTGAACTATCTCCTGGCTGACCTCTTCCTTTGGTGCACCCCTCAGACTACCTACCTCTTCACTGTCTGCACATGACCTCTGAACAATCTGAATCTTTTGAATGTTTTTACTCTGCAGTTTAGTAATTTCCTGTGGCTCCAGCTGTTTGTGGATGGAATTCAAACTGTCTTCTGTCCAGAATACTGCCATTGTGGTTGGGGCTTTTGCTCATGGGTTGTAATTCTCTGCCCACTTAGCCTAGAGGTTTGGTGATGTGGGGCTAAAGACTTGGTTTATGGAGCACACATTCATCTGCCCCTAGAAGCACTGTGCACTTGAACCTTCCCCCTTTTGCCCCAGGTGCTGCTGCATGAAGAGGGGGATGACTCTGGCTTTGTCAATCTCTCTCGCCTGGGCCCATCTCTGAGAGATAAAGACCTGGAAATGGAGGAGCTAATACTGCAGGATGAGACACTGTTGGGGACCATGCAGAGCTACATGGATGCCTCCCTCATCTCACTCATTGAGGATTTTGGGAGCCTTGGAGAGGTGAGCTGGGGCTGGGACTGGAGTGAGAGCTGGGCATGGTGGTACACACCTGTAATCCCAACACTCAGGAGGCTGAGGCAGGAGGATCACTGTGAGTTTGAGGCCAGCCTGGGCTACCTAGTGAGTTCAAGGCCAGCCTGAACTACCTTATGAGACCTTGTCTCAAAAAACAAAAACAAATTTTTTTTTTTTTTTTAGACAGGGTCTCGCTAAGTTGCTAGATTGCCCAGACTGGGCTCAAAATTGGGGCCCTCCTGCCTCAGCTTCCCAGAGTGGTTGGATTATAGGGGTGAGCCAGCTTGTGCTTTTTTCTTTTGGAGACAAAGTCTCGCTGTGTAGTCCATGCTGGCCTTGAACTTGCACTTCTCTTGCCTCAGCCTCCTGAGTGTTGGAATTACAGCTGTGCAACACTGATTTGGCACTAATTTGTTTTTGAGCCCAATTCCAACCTAGCCAATGGTTGTTTATTGAGCATCCTTCTTGTACTTGAAGGTGGGGGACTGTATGAAACCCAAGGTCAATACTCAAGTCTGACAGGTCTCTTTTGGATGGTAAATGAGATTGGAATCTATACCTCCCGACACTCAGATCCCCCTTGTTGGCAGATTGAGTTGAGCTGAATGTGGGAGAGTGAGTCTTTGGCATCTGGCCCTTCTCAGTGGCCCAGTAGCTCATTAGAGATGTTGGTGGGACCTTCCCATTGTCTTTCTGGAGCAGAGCAGGTTATCTCTGGAGGACCAGAATGAAGTATCGCTGCTCACAGCTCTGACAGAGATCTTGGACAATGCCGATTCTGAGAACCTGTCTCCATTTGACAGCATTCCTGACTCAGAGCTACTTGTGTCTCCTCGAGAGGGCTCCTCTGTGAGTGTGGGACCAGGGAGAGGGGATGTGTGGCTGGTATAAAGTTTAGAACTATATCTGTTGGCCCTTCACATAGCTTTAGAGTACAAACTGATCTGGGGTCTTTCTCTCCCTTTTAGCTGCACAAGCTGCTCACTCTTTCTCGAACACCCCCAGAACGTGACTTCATTACCCCAATTGACCCACTGGGCCCCAGCACAGGCAGTAATAGAGTGAGTGGGGTAAGCCTGCCTTGCATGGAACCTGCAGATGGTGGGGAGCCTGTGGAGACATGTCTGGAAAGTAATTTGCTTAAGAAAACCCCTTTCTTCGCTCTTGCAGGTTGAGATGTCTCTTGCAGATCCCCCTTGGGATTTCTCCCCACCTTCTTTCCTGGAGACTTCTTCTCCCAGGCTGCCTAGCTGGAGGTCCTCAAGATCAAGACCACGCTGGGGCCAGTCCCCTCCTCCCCAGCAGCGCAGTGATGGTGAAGAAGAGGAAGAGGTGGCCAGCTTCAGTGGCCAGATGCTTGCTGGGGAGCTTGACAATTCCGTGAGCACCATCCCAGACTTCCCCATGCACCTGGCCTGCCCAGAGGAGGAAGACAATGCAGTAGCACCAGAGGTGGCTGTGCCAGCAGCTAGTGACGAGAGCATCTCCTCTTTGAGTGAGCTGGTACGGGCCATGCACCCCTACTGCTTGCCCAATCTCACCCACCTGGCATCACTTAAGGATGAGCTTCAGGAACAGCTAGAAGACCTGACACTTCCTGAGGGCTGTGTGGTGCTAGAGATTGTGGGCCAGGCAGCCACAGCTGCTGATGGCCTGCAGATCCCAGTTGTGGTACGGCAGATGCCCACTGGACCTGAGTCTGTGCTTCTAGATGACCCGTTAGAGGCTAGTCCTGCCTTGCAGCTGCTTGTGCCCACCCTAGAGTCAGAGACAGAGCCTGCTGTGCCCAAGGTGGCTCCTTGCCCTGAGAAAGAGGAGCTGTTGCTGGATTCATCTTGCTTATTGGAGCCCAGAGAGGCCATGGAGCCAATGGCACCTGGTGGGTCTCAGAACCCACCTGGTAGTGCAGTGCTGGGTTCCCAGAAAGCTCGAAAGGGCAGGAGAAAGAAGAGCAAGGAGCAGACAGCAGTTGGTGTGGAGGGCTATGCCAGGAGGCTGAGATCATCCTCTCATGGGCAGTCTACTGTGGCTACAGAAGTGGTCTCTCAGACTGGCAATGTGCAGAAGCAGCCTCAGGAAGAACTTCAGAGAGAGGCTGGGCCTCCCCAGGGAAGGGGAAAGCCTCGGGCTTGGGCTCGGGCCTGGGCAGCTGCCTTGGAGAAACCTAGCTCTGGGAACTTGGAGAAAAATGATGGACAAGGTAGTCTTGCTAAAGAAGATCCTCTAGACCTCTACTCTAAGCTGGTTGACACGATCCAGGCCCACCCTGTTCTGACCCATCTCCCATTGGTTAACTCTGCTCAAGCTGCCCCCAGGCCAGTTGACTCTATTGAAGCCAATCCCACTGCTGTTGACCCTGCTCTAGCTGACCCTGTACCTGCTGACCGAGCTTCAGCCAGCTCAGAGCTGGTTGACCCTCTCTGGGCTGACCCAGTGCTGACTGACCCAGTCCTTGCTGACTCAACAGCGGTTGATTCTGCAGTGGTTGTTCCCATCTCAGACAGCTTGTCACCAGTTGATACTGTCCTAGCTGACCCAGCACCAGTTGACTCTGTTCCCAGTGATGTGGCTCCACCTGACCCTGTGGTAGTTAAGTCCCGACCAACAGACCCCAGACGTGGTGCAGTGTCATCAGCCCAAGGGGGTCTAGCTTCCCAGCTCACCCTGGATTCTGAGTCCTCAGACCCCCCAAAGACCATCATCCCTGAAATCAAGGAGGCTGTAGGTCCTCTGAAGGTGGAAAGTGGTACCAGTGCTGCAACCCAGGAAACCAAACCTCGGCCGCTTAGCCTATCTGAGTACCGGCGACGAAGGCAGCAACGGCAAGCAGAGGCAGACGAGAGGAGTTCCCAGCCACCAGCTGGAAAGTGGCCTAGCCTCCCAGAGACCCCCACAGGGCTAGCAGACATCCCTTGTCTTGTCATCCCACCAGCCCCAGCCAAGAAGTCAGCCTTGCAGAGGAACCCTGAAGTGCTTCCTGAGGCTTGCTTTGTGCCTGCGGGTCCCAACCCTGCTTCTCCTAGTCCAGAACCTGCAAACAAACCTGTGGTTTCAACTCCCACCGAACAAGTGCCATCCCAAGAGATGCCACTGCCAGCGAGACCTCCCCTTCCTACTATGCAGTCCATATCTCCTGCTGGGCCTATTCCTTCCACAATGCCCACTCCTTTGCCTTTTCCCCCAAGTGGCCTGGGTATGCACCCCATGCTGCCCCTTCCTGCAAGTGGACAAGGGGTCCCCAGTCTACCCCCACCTCCCTTGCAGCCTCCTGGTCTTCCAGTGTCTATGGGGCCAGTGCCACCTGATCCCTATACTCACTATTCCCATGTGCCACCCTGGCCTTGTTATCCCCCTGTGTCCCCCTCTGGCTACCCTTGCCTGCCGCCCCCACCAGTGGTGCCCCTAGTGTCTGGTACTCCTAGCACCTATACTGTGCCCCCCACGTGTAATGTGCCTTGGGTTCCCCCTCCTGCCCCAGTCTCACCTTATAGCTCCAGCTGTACCTATGGGCCTATGGGATGGGGCCCAGGGCCACAACACCCTCCATTCTGGCCAGCTGTTCCCCCACCTCCTATGCTTCCAGCCTCTGTTGGGAGAAGTGTTCCCCTATCCACAGTGGAGCCCAGTGCCATTCTAGCTGGCTCTCCTGAAAATGTACTTCCCGTGCCTATGGCTCCTTCCCTCAGTCTTGGGCCAGCTGGCCATGGAGCTCCACAAATAGAGCCCACCAAGGTGGAAGTCAAGTCAGTGCCTGCGTCTCCCCATGTGAAACACAAGGTGTCCTCCCTGGTGCAAAGCCCCGGGACCAAGCCCCCACCAAGTCTATCTCCTGAGGGTGTGGCTGTGGAAGAACCTGCATCAGAGGGGCTAAAGCCTGAGACCCAGGAGATCAAGCCCAGGGAGAAGCCCCTCTGTCCTGCCGTCAGGGCTGTACCTGTATCAAGGCAGAACACTGTCCCCAAGCTGCCTGGTGTCCACCCAGCCCGCCTAAGGAAGCTGTCCTTTCTGCCCACCCCACGAACGCAAGGTCCTGAGGATGTGGTACAGGCTTTCATCAGTGAGATTGGTGAGTGCACACAGTGCAGCTTATGTGAGAGAGGGGTGGGACAGCTGGGGCTGTTCTGTATAGAGCAGGATAAACCACATCAGTGAGGCTGCCCTTTGTTGGATTTCTTTGGAGGGATCTTAAGAAGTAGAAGTCTGGGTTTGTTTCAGTCCTCTCTGCTTTGTGCTGCTGATTTGATTCACTTAATATGTAAAGGGGGGGCTGGGGATTTAGCTCAGTGGTTAGAGTGTTTGCTTAGCAAGAGCAAGGCTCTGAGTTCAATCCCTGGCACCCAAAAAAAAAAAAAAATGAGTAAAGGGAGAGGTGGAGTGAAGTCACTGTACTCAGGTCATAGGGGCTGGTTTTTAATCCTGTGTTGGGTTCCTCCATAGGAATTGAGGCATCAGACTTATCCAGTCTGCTGGAGCAGTTTGAGAAATCAGAAGGTGAGAAAAGCTGGATAGTTCTGTTCCAACCCTTTTTTGTTGGTACTTCCTTTAGGCTCAGCCCTGTAGTTGGTTCAGCTGGAGTGGAGGGCAGTCTCAGCCACTAGAGCAGCCACCAGATGGACTGGGCAGATGAGATTCCCAGGAGTAGATAGGGCGATCTGGGTAGGTTGGGATTGTTTGGGGACATTTTTCTAGAGGGAAGTAGCTCTCAAGTTGAATGTTAAAAGACAGGATTTCAGAGATTATGTAGTAAATAAATAAGGTATAAGAAGGACCCTATGTGATATATTTGGAAGGCAGTGAATAGCTTGACTTTTTAAAGACATGGGTCTAGGTGCTAGGGGGGAACTATAACCTTTGTCAAGGACGTTTTGGTCTAACTGGAGAAGTGAACATGAATCAGTACCAGGTATCTATAGTACAAGCAAAATAAAAGTGTGGGCTGGCCAGGGTAGCATACATCTATCTATAAACCCAGCTTCTCAGGAGGCCGAGGCAGGAGCATGGCAAGTTTGAGGCCAGCTTGATCAATTTAGTGAGACTGTTTCAAAATTTTTTAAAAAAGAGCTGAGGATGTAGGCCAGTGCAGCAATAGAGTGCTTGGCAGCATGCACAAGATCCTGGGTTCAAACCTTCAATACTGAAGGAGTGAGGATTTAACTCAAGTGGTAGACTGTTTGCCTAACAAGCACAAGGCCTTGAGTTTGGTCCCCACTACCCCCCCCCGAAAAAAAAGTTGAATATTGAAAAAAAAATGTGGGATAAGAGTATGCTATGGTTGGGCAATGATGGTGCACACCTGTAATCCCAGCTATTTGGGAGGCTAACGCAGGAGGATCATGAGTTTGAGGCCTCGCAATAGACCCTGTCTCCAAAAAACAAAACAAAACAAAAGTAGAGTAGTTCAGCAGTATAACGTATGTTCAGCATGCACAGTGTCCTCGGTTCAAGTCCAGCCCCCATGCCACCACCCTAAAGTAGGCTATGAGCTAGGAGGTTAGGAAGGTTATGTAGAAACCTGGATACTAATAAATTTATACAGTTGGATTCTGTCTCACAGAGTGTGGTTGTTTCTGAAGAGAGAAGAGACATGATTAAATAGTACCTGGGCACCCACTAAAGAAGACTACATCTCTCCAGGGTAGCCCAACAGGGAATATGTACACAAAATAGATTTTCCCTCATAGTCTCTAAGCCCTTCTGTGCCACTTCAGTCTGGAACATCTGGTTGGGCTTTTAACTAGTATGGTTTCTTTGCAGCCAAAAAGGAATGTCCTCCCCTGGCTCCTGCTGACAGCTCGGCTGTAGGAAACTCAGGGTAAGTATGTAGACATGTGAACGAGTTACCCTACCGCTGTTGGTCAGCAGCCAGCTGGTGTGCCAGGACCATCGACTGAATTCCTCCATTGGCAGGGACATGCAGTCAGCTGTAGAGTTTTCCCATTTCCCCATGCTCTGCTCTGCCTGCCGCCACTGGGCACTGCCATAGTTTGATGGTGAGGTGGGAGGGTGTGAACTGCCCTGCTGATTGTAGTCAGAGGTTCCACATGCCCTAGAGAGTCTTTGTATCTTGTGGCAGGTTCTGCTTTTGAAGATTTCTTTCCTTCGTTTAACGTATTTTAAGCTTGCTTGGTGCTGGTGATGGGGTGATTTAAAGTGGGGGAAGATATTAATTGGTAGGGCTTCCCTGATACCTTGGAGGACACAGGTACCCTGGACCTCCTTGTTCCCCAGTCATCCAGCAATGAGAGGACTTTTTTCATTTTTCATGTTCATGATCCACCATCCTGTTCTGCCAACCATGTTCCCCTTTGCACTGGCTTCAGGTTGGTTCAGGTGGTTGGCAAGGCTCCCAATTTGAAGGAGTTGGAGGGTACTGAAGGCCATACTCAGCCTGCCTCCTGGAACTGGGCAGAGCTGAGATGAGACTTAGTCTATAGTTCAGTCACTACTACCCCTTTTATGCTGGAGGAGGAGGATGGGAGCAGTTTGTACATTCCCATTCTTCTGTACACACCCTTCTCATGTTACTTTGTGAGGAAAGCAGATATACACGATATTGAGGAGGCAATGAACCAGGCTTTCCCTTTTCCCCCCCGCCAGCAGCGTTGACACTCCCCAGGAGAAGAGGCCCCTAGACCGGTTACAAGCCCCAGAGCTGGCCAACGTGGCAGGTGGGTTCAGGTTGGGGAACTCTACCTATGATTAGCTTGTGTAGCAAATGCGCAGCACCTGCTCTGCATCGGGTGTGTAGGCATCGACACTACAGAGATCTGATCTCCAATTCTTGAAGTGCTTATAGTGTAGGGGTCAGACATGTCAACAATAAGTATGTTGAGAATTGGAAGTAGTATGTTAAAGAACTATGGTTTTTAGTAAGACCCAAAGGGGCCAGTCAGGAAAGGGTTAAATGGAAGGTTATCCCCTAAGGCAAGGTTCAAGAAAACCACTGATACCACTCAGATGGTAGGTTCAGGGGACAGGGCAGCTTGAGTGAATGAAGAACCAGAACCAGCCTGTTTTGGGGGAACTGTATTTGGTGTGGTTCCACTGGAACATCGAGGCTGATCAGTGTGGTGGGCAGAACAAAGCAAGACATAAAGCTGGAGTGGTAGATCAGATTATGGGAACTTTCAGTGCTTGTTAAACTGTTTGGACTTCATCCTGTATATTGCAGAAGCACTTGAAAAAGCTTTATCAGATGGGTTTTTGGATGGTCTACATACCAGCAATATAGAAGAGAGGTAGCAAGTATGAAGCTGGAAGTAGGGAGACTATCACATGAGTGCAGACAAGGTACAGCTAGAAGTCAGGCAGTGCTGGGTGGAGGACTGGGTCTAAGGGCGGACAGGTGGGTATATAGGACCGGTCACCAGCTGGGTTTTGGTAATTGAGAAGACAAGGAGTTTAGGAGGATCCTGGCTGACTGGCTTCCTAGCTAGTTCCCAAGATAGAGAAGATGGGGGAAGGAACACTTGACAGTGGGAGACACTGGGCTGTTGACTGTACTTGGTAAGAAGTGGGGTCTCTGGAGCCTAGATGCACAGTGTTTGGAGGTACAGGATCAGATCTCACCCTGCTATCTCCATCCTCCCTCCCCTCACAGGCCTCACCCCTCCAGCCACCCCTCCCCACCAGTTATGGAAGCCCTTGGCTGCTGTTTCACTGCTGGCCAAAGCCAAATCTCCTAAGTCCACTGCCCAGGAGGGAACATTGAAGCCTGAAGGAGTTACAGAGGCCAAACATCCAGCTACAGCCTGCCTCCAAGAAGGGGTCCATGGCCCTAGTCCAGTTCATGTGGGCTCTGGGGACCATGACTATTGTGTCCGGAGCAGGACACCCCCCAAAAAGATGCCTGCCCTAGTCATTCCAGAGGTGGGCTCCCGATGGAACGTCAAACGCCATCAGGATATCACCATCAAACCTGTCTTGTCCCTGGGTCCACCTGCTCCCCTATTCCCATGCACAGCGGCCTCCCAGGAGCCACTTGATCACAGGACTAGCAGTGAGCAGGCACCTCCCCCAGCGCCTTGCCTTGCCCCATCTGCCTTGCTGTCTCCTGAGGCCTCGCCTTGCCGGAATGACACGAACAGTAGGACTCCCCCTGAACCCTCAGCCAAGCAGCGATCCATGCGCTGTTACCGAAAAGCCTGCAGGTCAGCCAGCCCCCCAAGCAGGGGCTGGCAGGGTCGTCGTGGCCGCAGCAGCCGGTCTGTCAGCTCTGGGTCTAACCGGACCAGTGAAGCATCTTCCTCATCCTCATCGTCGTCTTCCTCATCCCGGTCCCGGTCCAGGTCCCGGTCCCGGTCCCTCTCCCCCCCACACAAGAGGTGGCGAAGGTGAGCTCTTGATGGCCTGTTAGGTCCTGCATTTAGGAAGTTCATGCACTGTCTTCTGTGGTTTACTTTGAAAGCTTTCACACACATGGACCTGGGTACTTTCAGGCACTAAGGCTTCTATTTCTGTCTTCTGGCTTTCTCTTTGCTGCTTTTGTGCATTGTTGTAGGAGACAAGCTGTGAGAATATAGCTTCTGTTCCCTGTTGGAATTTGGAGTATTCCTGAGGTCTTCCTTGAGATGCACCTTGAGACTGTTAGGGTTTGATCTAGACTGTTGATTTTACATACGTATTAGTCCTCATGGTATTTTCATGGCAATATTTTGGGATAGTAGTGAGTTAATTGCTAAGGGGAAAGTGTTCTTAATCATCTGTTGAGAGAAGCATAAGAGGCAGTTTCTTGGGATGGCCTCATCTATTTCCTGGCAGTAATTTGTGGGGGGGCGTGCTGGGGATCAAACTCAGGGCCTTCCACTTACTAGGCAAGTGCTTTACCACTGTGCTAAATCCCCAAATCCTGTAATTTTTTTTTTTTTTCCTCAGTAATAGACCCAAGTTTTCCCACTTATTCAGTAAAGAATTCTTGAGGGCTGGGGATTTAGCTCAGTGGTTAGAGTGCTTGCCTAGCAAGCACAGGCCCTGAGTTCAATCCCCAGCATCAAAAAATAAAAGAATTCTTGGGTTTTAGTAGAAATATCCCCTGTATAGGTCAAGCAGAGTCACTTCCCTTTATGCCGTGGTCATAACATTCCTATGTAACATGGTTGGGAAGCACTTATAAAGCAGAAAGCTAGGCCTGGCCCCTACATCACAGATATAGACGGTTGTGAGAACTAGGGTCCAGTCCTTTATTTATTTTCCTTCCTCTTTTTGATTTGTTAAATGTTTTTCAATTTTCAGTTGTACAACTAAAAAATAGGATGTCTGCCCAAACATTTCAGAACATTCAAGATCTATCTAAAGTTCCATGAAGGGCTTCAGTTTGTTCACCAGTGAGGAAGAACTGTTCTAGACCTCTTCTGCTCTGCTTTCTTTGGTCTTGAGCTTCTTGACAATGAGGCAGGGCTGGGGCCTGGATGATGTAAGTAGTATATACTGGCATCACTCCCAGCCTTCCTGCATGTCCTTTAATTCTGTAGGTCCAGCTGCAGTTCCTCTGGACGTTCCCGAAGATGCTCTTCCTCTTCATCATCCTCATCTTCATCTTCCTCGTCCTCATCATCCAGCTCCCGAAGCCGTTCTCGTTCCCCATCCCCCCGACGGAGAAGCGACAGGAGGCGGCGGTGAGCATGTGCTTCTGGGATGCAGGTGCCTGAGAATTCCAAGTCTTGAATTGTTCTCTCTGGAGGCTGATGACACTTTCTCTTATCAGGTACAGCTCGTATCGTGCACATGACCATTACCAAAGGCAGAGAGTGCTGCAGAAGGAGCGTGCAATAGTGAGTACAGCAGCAGTCTGGGGGTTGGGGGCAGGTGCTTACCCTGAGCCATGAGCTCAGAGTCAGCTGCAGCTGTAGCTCTAGTTCATAGCCTTACTTTTCCTTGATATCCAACACAGGAAGAGAGAAGGGTGGTCTTCATTGGGAAGATACCTGGCCGTATGACTCGGTCAGAGCTGAAACAGAGGTTCTCTGTTTTTGGAGAGATTGAGGAATGCACCATCCACTTCCGTGTCCAAGGGTAAGTTTGGGTCCCAAGTCAGGAAGTCCTTTCAGTCCCATTCATTTAACTTCATGATTGTCTTTCCTCCTTGCTGAGGTGTGCTGGGCAGTGTGGGGAATGAGAAGAACCACCTCTGCACCCAGGAGTCTGGGGTACTATGTCTTCATGTCATATACCTAAATGGCTCACCTTCCCCACCAGGGACAACTATGGCTTTGTCACTTACCGCTATGCTGAGGAGGCATTTGCAGCCATCGAGAGCGGCCACAAGCTGCGGCAGGCAGATGAGCAGCCATTCGATCTTTGCTTTGGGGGCCGCAGGCAGTTCTGCAAGAGGAGCTATTCTGATCTTGGTGAGTAGAGGGAGGGCCCAAGACTTTGCTATGACTCATTGCTTTCAGGAAGGGTTCCTAGGCTGGGAGTGGTGGTGGACTCCTATGATCTCAGCACTCAGGAGGCTGAGGCAGGAGGATCCCCGAGAGTTTGAGGTCCAGCCTGGGCTACATAGTGAGTTCAAGGCCAGCCCAGACTAGTGAGACCCTGTCTCAAAAAACCAAAGGGAAAAAAAAACAAAAGGAAGAGTTCCTAATCCTTTGAGAATGGGGCTACCTAGACTTACTTATTACATACAAAAAGAACCTAAGGGTGGGAAGAGGGGAAGATGAGGCTCTCCCACATATCTTTCACTTAAAGTCAAGGCAATTTTAGCTCTAGACATTGTTTGGAGGGGAAATGACTTGCCATTTGAGAACCCAGTGGTTGAGACATGTGGTCAGAGATCTTGATGTTTGTCTTTCTCTACTTTCCTAGACTCCAACCGTGAAGACTTTGACCCCGCTCCTGTAAAGAGCAAATTTGACTCTCTTGACTTTGACACATTGTTGAAACAGGCCCAGAAGAACCTGCGGAGGTAACCCTGGGCTCTTCCTCCCTCCCTTTTTCTTTGGAGGTATTTAGCCTCCTCTGTCCCCCTCCCCCACTGTAGGGGAGAGAGCTGCTAGTGAGATGACTGTTTTATAAAGAAATGGAAAAAAGTGAAATAAAAATGTTAAATCAGATTTTTTAAAGGGCTATTTGTTTTTTTATAACAGGTTGAAACAAGTTAACTTGCATTCCTATACAAAATGGTTGGGACTGAGGAATTCCCTCAGTGTTTTGGAACATCAGTCACTTTGCAGACTAATAAACATGAACTAGAGAGAACTCCCAAGTGTCGTGGTTGTTCCCTTCCACCCCAAATTTGGGATTGTATTGAACCTAAGACCTCTGCACTGAGCTCGATCTATATTGACCAGGCTTGGGTTCAAACTTGGGATCTTTCTGCCTCAGCCTCCTAGGGTGGGATTTCAGGGAGTTGTATTTCCTTCTATGGTGCTAGTGCCAAATGTAATCACTTTTCTTCTCTGAACAGAATCAGGGATGTGGTTACCTCCATTGAGTTCCTAGGGCCTCTCTGGTCAGGTGCAAAATCCATTGTAGAGAAAGGGGGGCTGTAGGCAGGAAAAGAATAGACTAGGGGCCTTATTAGGTTTCTGGGCTAAGCCTGATTAGAAGGAGTTCAAACTTTATTAGAGGAACTCCCTTAGAAACAATTATAAGGACAAGTTTAGAGAGAGAGAAAAACCAGTTATAAAAGGACATCAGATAGCACAAATGGCTTTGAGACTTACACCAAAGGACCAGGGGGAAAGCTGACAGGGAGTGCACAGAGAAGCTATGTATACACAAAGCCAAGATAGCCATCCTTCCTTGGTGCCAACAAAATGTAAAGGAGACGGGGTTGGGGATTTAGCTCAAGTGGTAGAGCGCTTGCCTACCCAGCTCAAGGCCCTGAGTTCAAACCCCAGCACCCCAAAAAAAAAAAAGTAAAGGAGACAAGATGGTGAGGGACTACCCTACTTTTAAAAAAATTCTAGTTTAATGTATAAATATATATATTCATACCTATGCACTTACATATTTATCTATACAGATTTTTTCATTCTAGTGTCTCTATATTACTACAGATAAACATCCCCTTACTAATTCTAAGCTGATCCTCTGTGAGATTCCTCCTAACAAACCAGCTGCTCATCCTGGAAAGAAGGCCTTGACAAGGACAAACAGGCTGAAAAGCCCACCAAAATAAATGTGCATGTAGATGGGGTGCCAGGTTTAATCCAAGGGACAGCCCAGGAAGCCAATCAAATTGTGACATTCCAGGGAGGCAGAGTCCCCCAACATCATAAAAGAAGCTGGGCACAAGGCCTATCAGTTTTCCATCTTTCCAGAGCCCCCAGCCCCTCGCAGGTGCAGCTTTCACTCTTCTACTTTTCCTCCTGTCCCTTTAATTCATGTCGCTGAGTTTACAAGCTTGCTTACCTGCTCATTTCAGCAGTGTTCACCACCAGATTTGAAACTTGGCTCCTCAGGTGTATTATCTGTGGGATAAGTCATTTAGGGCTTTGCTTCTCCTACTTGAAAGGGGATATGAATCATTTGGAGATCTTTTTAGAATGCAGATTCTGAATTCTGGGGTGGGGCCTGAGATTCTGCATTTCAAATTCGGGGCAATGATACTAGGCCAGGAAGGGATTTTGATAGCAAAGACTAGAGGAAACTCACATTTGTAAATAAGGTCTTTCAAGTGGGCTTGTGTACACATATAGTATTTCAGTTGAGCTCACCACTTTAGCTTGAGCGCAGTGCTGGGCACACAGCAGGTGCCTGTGTATAAGAGTTCTCACTAGGATGGGAGTGCCTGTTTTGAGAAAGGCAAAGGAGAATGGTGTCTAGAAGCGGATCCTTGCCCATCCTGAGGCGCATTAACGCGAAGTAGTCAAGGAGTAGGGTTAAAGGGATTGCTGACTGCTCCTGGGACCTGCGTAATAAGCGAGTTATTCCTGAAAAAAGGGTTCAAAGTATGAACTCTGACCAGAGAGGAAAAAGAATTATTCTCAGGATTAGGGATTGAAGGACTCACTGCTGTGTGGTTCAGATTTGGATGCTCACACTCTTCCTTTGTGGAGTTGAACTAAGGCTTGCATAAGTGAAGAAGAGGAAGGGCTGCCTGGAGTGGGCTGTTTTGGGAACCATGAGAAGAATCCTCTACTGCAGAGGCAGGAAACGGAGGGACTCTGGGAGAATCTCCTCGGGTGGGGGAGTGAGGGTGGAGGGCGGGTAGGGAACCCACCCACACTGCAATGCAAGGAGGGAGCTGGACGACATCGGAACCGCGTCTGGAGAGACAAAGGCGGCTAAGGCCTGGTGGTCCATTCATTATTGTAAAATCCGAGTCGCAGCTGGGGTGCCAGAAACTTCCCGTCAATAGGTACCTCCAACAGCAGCGCGCGGGAAATCCCGAGTTTTCCCGCCACGGCCCGGAGCATGACTCCTGACGTCAGAGCTCCGCCTCCACAAAGGAGTCCGGTGGGCTCCGCCCTTGCAAGATGGCGATGAGTCTGCGACCGGAAAGGGCTTACGGATTTCGATTTGATCCCACCTCCACGGTGGAGTCCCACCCCTTCCGCTGCTCGCAGGCGCGGTACAGTGACGTCACGCCCCGCTGTCGGTTGAGTGCTCGAGTTTGCAGTCGCCCTTCGTCTGCGACGGTAGTGACGCGTATTGCCGGAGGATGGCGGACGCCAGCTTATGCCGCGTGGTTCCCAGCGACCTGTATCCCCTCGTGCTCGGCTTTCTGCGCGATAACCAACTCTCGGAGGTGGCAAATAAGTTCGCCAAGGCGACAGGCGCTGTGAGTCCTGGGCTTGGTCCGCACGCCGGGGTGGGATGACCTCCAGGCCCCAGGCCCCGACATGCCTGGTTTTCCGGGTGGGAAGGTCTATGGGTTCCACCAGTCCAGAGTGGGCGAGATCTTTGTGCCCTCTTTCGAGGTGACTAGAGGAAGCTTGGGACCTCGGGATCTCGTCTCCCACGAGGTCTGACTAGGTAGCCCCGAGTATTACTTTTTCTTGGGGAGCTGTGCAGCCAAGGCGGCGCGGCACCCGCGTGGCCCGCGTCACGTGGCTGGCAGAGTGCGGTGAGCAGCGAGCTCCGGGTCACACCGAGGGCATTCGCCCCGCCGGGTTCCTTTTGGGGTTTTCTGTTGGTCCAGGCAAAGCGTTATTTGATCTTCCGGTCGGTCGCATTTACCTTGGCCTTGGAAGGTGTGAATAAAACTGCTTCAGAAACGAAGGCTAGGATTTTCTTTACTACAGAAGAAAATAAATGATAGTAGGGCAAGCTTCTGCTTTCAGGTATACTGAAGTAGGATTGAGCATCAAAGTCTTACCAAGTCGCCGGCATAGCAGTGAGTTTGGACCTTTGGCCAGTGGCCTCAGACCAACCTAGGCTTGGGACCAGACTCTGCCACATTTTACATGTATGACCCTGGAAGCTTGCTCTTTTAGTATCTTTGTTTTCCATAGGTATGTCATTATCCACCATATAGGATTTTTGTGAGTTTCCATAAGATAAAGTGTAAACGTAGCAGTTCCAGTGCTGGCGCACAGGAAGCTTGAAATGAATGGTAGTTTTTACAATATTTAGGGCAATTTAGGGTGCTCCAAACACCTGTGAGGGCAGGCTGATTAGGAATGTGAAGGGTTCAGAATCTAGATTTCAAGAAGTGCGGTGACACTTGTGCGGGAACACGTCTGAAGAGAAGGTAGAGTGGTAGTTTTCGTCAGGAGTGATAGCATGACTGAAAAGGTAGGTTTGTTCTTTGTAGCGGAATTGGGCTGCAAAAGGAGGAGATCAGATCAAATCAGGACTTCCTTGGGTTAGGACCATCTACTGTATGATCTGTTATAACTGCTTACTTACTGGTTTTTTGTTTTGGGGGTTTTTTGGGGGGTGGTGCTGGGTATCGAACTCGGGGCCTTGCGCTTGCTCGGCAAGCACTCTGCCACTTGAGCTAAATCCTTAATCCCTGCTTATTGGAACTGTTTTAAATTGGCTGTTAGAGACACTGCAAGGGAACTGGGCTTCTGGAATTAGGATTCTTTGGATTTGTGTGACAAAACCTGATCTTTGTGAAAGAGTTGATAGATCTGGTTGCTGTTTCCTTATGCTACACCCTTTACATACATTCTCCCCCTCCCATTTGTTTATTTTCTATTGTTTTTTTTTTAGGAAGGATCTGGCTGTGTAGTCCAGGCTGGCCTTGAATTTGTAGTGATCCACCTGCCTCAACCTCCAGGATGCTGGGATTACAGGCATGTGCCACCATGCCTGGTTTACATGCATTGTTTCTTATTCTGCCAGCAATTTAATGAGATGTGTAGTATTGTCACCATTTTATAAAGAAGAAAAGTCTGGTGCCGGGCATGGTGGTGCACATCTGTAATCCCAACCCTCAGGAGACTGAGGCAGGAGGATCAGCAGGAGGTTGAGGCCAGCCTGGGCTACAAAGTGAGATCCTGTCTCAAAAAACAAAACAAAACAAAACCAAAAACCAGTCTGAGAGAGGGTCAAAAGGTAATTTGGGCACTTTTCCCAGGCTCAAAAGGTAATAACCTGACAGAAGTGAGTTCACATCTGTATGCGTGCTAACCACACACTGTGCCACTGACCTACACCCCTGGCCCCTGAGCTGGTACTCTTGTATGATGCCTTGCCATTTTTACATCAACTAATACTTTTTATGAGTATAATTAATAGCTGGATGTGATTCTCTTTATGTTTTTTGGTTTTTTGAGACAGGGTCTCAAAACTTTTCTCTCCTTGCTGAGGCAAAATACCGGACACCCAAAGTTAGGGGAAGAAAGGTTTATTTGGCTTACAGTTCATAGAGGTTTCAGTCCACAGTCAGCTGGGTCCAAGGCAGGGTGGCATGGCAGACAGGCAGAAGGCAGCAAGGTAAGCAAGGGATGCAAGCAAGGGGGAGGGGCAGTTTCTGCCTGTTTTTTATATTTTATCCAGGCTACCTGGTTTTAGGGTGGGCAGTATTACCACCCTTAGTCCTAATACCCTTAATCCTAGCATCACATCCTTGATCCCAGCAGAACCATGCCAAAGCAATCAGTGGACTAATTTAGTAATCACACACTCTGGATCCAGCTACCTCTTACCACGTGAGGCTTTGAAACACAAGCCATGACAGTCACTTATGTAGTTCAGGCTGGCCTTGAACTCACTATGCAGCCAACCTGGCTTTGAATGCACAGTGATTCTCTTTCCTTAGTCTCCCGAGTGCTGAAATAACAGGCATGTGGCACCACACTCAGCTGGGTTTTGATTTTTTTTTTTTTTCTTTCCCTTGTGCTGGGGATCAAACTCTGGGCCTTGTGCTTGCAAGACAAACACTCTAACCACTGAGCTAAATACCCAGCTGGATTTTGATGTTTTGAGACAGGGTCTCGCTATGTAGTTCAGGCTGGTTTTGAACTCACTGTGTAGCCCAGGCTGGCCTTGAACTTGCAGTGATTCCCCCTGCCTCAGCTTCCCAAGTGCTGGGATCACAGGCATGCACCACCACGCCTGGTGACTTCCATTAATTTGGTATGATAATCCATATTACATGAAACACTGCCTTGTGTTAATGTTTGTGCCTAAGATTAAATTCTTGTGTAATACATTGCTAGGTTAAAAGGAATGAATTTTTAAGAGATCTTTGATAACTACTGATAGGCAGGGGGATAGATGATGCCATAAACTACAGGATAGGCTGTTTTTGGTACCAAAAGTTGGAAGATCCATAGGTAAAATATTTTTCCAACTTTTTTCAAGTAGGAAAAGTCTTTTGACGGTATAACATTCATTCCAATTTAAATAGGTATGTAACAGGTGTTAATGACAGAATAATACAAAATCTGACCTCTCCTAGAGTAACCAGGATAACATTTTCTTACCTAGCTCTCTCTCCTGCAGACGCAGCAGGATGCCAATGCCTCCTCCCTCCTGGACATCTATAGCTTCTGGCTAAAGTAAGCCTTCAGTGTTCCACTTGGGCTGTTTTCTCTCCCAGGTGGGCTGGGCTGTGTTCCTTGGTTTGAGAAGGTCCTGAACCCTCAGAAGTTAGCCCATTCTACCTCAGCAGGTCCACCAAAGCCCCAAAGCGGAAGTTACAGGCAAATGGACCAGTGACTAAGAAGGTTAAAAAGAGCAGCTCATCCAGTGACAGCAGTGAGGACAGCAGCGAGGAGGAAGAAGAAGCTAAAGGCCCTCCAGCGAAGAAGTCTGGTAAGGCAGGGCAAGCAGTTTGGGTTCAATAAGAGAATTTGCCGCTTCCCTTGACCCTAGGCTGATTCTTCCTGGGCCTACTTTTTTGTTCAGCTGTAGCTGCCAAGCGGGCCAATCCACCTCAACATCCTGGAAAGACTGTGGCCAAAGCTTCAGAGAGCAGCAGCAGTGAAGAATCCAGTGATGATGAGGAAGAGGAGGAGGAGGAAAAGAAAAATGCTGTCCAGGTTTGCTGCTTTGGGAGGAAAGAGGGTTGCTTAACAGTTTGAAAAGAAAAACCCTAATTTTGCCCCTTTGCTTGTGACCGAGGGGTGATTGTGTAGCCCCACATGGTGTTGCTCACTTTATCATCTGAGATACTCTGGCTGCTGAGGAAGGAGGATCACAAGTTCAAGAAAAGGAGTGTTTTGTTGGAACGGTTGGCAGGATATGACAGGGACAAAGATATTATTTCAAGTAGCTGATTTTTTCTTTTTTTAGACAGGGTCTTACTTTGTAGCCCAGGCTGGCCTCAAATAACCTCCCAAGTGTTAGGACTACTAGTGTGTGCTACCATGCCCAGCTTTTGTTTCTGAAGATTTTTGCCTTTGCCATATACTGTCCTGCTTGGGTTTTCCCACCCATCGTGTTCCATTTCCCCCTAAAAAATAAAAGCCTTGAATGCCCTTTGGGTACCCAGAAGCTCTTGCTGATTCCCCATCTTCTTGTGTATTTTCTAGCAGAGGGGAGTTAAATCCCAATCCAAGGCAGCCAAAGCTCCTCCTAAGAAAGCCAAGAGCTCTGAGTCTGATTCTGACTCAAGTTCAGAGGATGAGGCACCAAAGAACCAGAAGCTGAAGACAACACCTGTGGCAGCCAAAGGTCTGGCGAAAGCTCCAGCTAAACCAGGTACTGTTTCTGTTCCCAAGAGGATAGGCTGGGGACAAGAGTGCTCTGGGAACAGATATTAAAATTGCTTATTAGGCACCAAGGTGAGATCGTATTGCTGCTGAAGTAGAGGTATTGGTGATTGGTGACTTTTTTTTTTATAGGAAGCTTGAGTAATTTTCCTTGTGAAGGTTATGATTTATGTAAGCTCTGAATAGAGGTAGAAGTGAAAAGCTTTGGGGGTGCTGTTTAGATGATTTTTATTATGCTGTTCTTTTTTAGATAGTTGTATCCCTGATGTTGGGTAGGAGATTTGTGTGTTAATTCTGATAAACCATGGCATTCTCCTTCATGGCTGCTCTTAAACAATACATAGGAGACTTCTCTGTTGCGTTCAAATGGGAAGCAGTTTTCTCGTGGGCCCCTCTTGCTTTAATACCCCTTGCTTTGTTCCCTTTCTGTCCTTAGGTACACCAGCCCCTACAGCACCTAAAGTGGCAAATGGCAAAGCCGCCTGCAGCAGCAGCAGCAGCAGCAGTAGTAGCAGCAGCAGCAGCAGTGAAGATTCAGAGGAGACAGCAGCACCCATCCCCAAGAAGGTCTTCTGTCAGGGAAAACTGATGGGGGTGGATGTCTCGTTTTCCAGGTGTGATCGTGTACATCAGTGTTTTTCTCTGATAATCCATTCTCTCTTTGATGCAGACTACACCTAAAAAACAACCTGTGGCCAAGGCCCCTATAAAAGCAGCTGTTGTTCCAACCCAGAAGAGTTCGAGTAGTGAAGAATCCTCCAGTGAGGAAGAAGAGGAGCAGAAAAAGCCCATGAAGAAAAAACCAGGTAATTGGACATGGGCAGTGAGGCCGTTTAGCTGGCCAGGGCCCAGGTGCGGTCAGGACACAGACCTCTCCATGGGGCTGCTGAGCACTCTCATGCAGGAACAGCTGTCCTCCAATGGAACTGGGGCCCCAGGACAGCCAGGAGCAGCCAGGATGCTTTGTGTAGCTTAGGCTCAGAAGTGACACACTGTCTCTTCTGCCAAGTTCTGGTTTTTAGAAGTGAGTCATTGATTCCGGCCTACACTTGTGGAAAAGAGAATTAATCCCCATCTCTAGAGAGAGGCAGTATCAAAGTTTAATTTTTGAGTACTTTTTTTTTCCCCAATGCTGGGGGTTGGGCCCAGGTCCTTAGGCTGTACTTCAGCCACATCCCTAGTGCTTGTGTATACATTTTATTTTTTATCTTATTTTATTTTGGTGCTGGGGATCAAACTCAGGGCCTTGAGCTTGCAAGCCAAGCACTCTAACCACTGAGCTAAGTCCTCCACTGTGTATGCATTTTAAAGCTACCAGACTCCCTTTTAAATAGGTCCTTACAGTTCTGTGCCCCCACCATCTGCTCCCCCACCAAAGAAGCCCATAGGAGTCCAGTCCTCTAAGAAAGCTGCGGAGAAGAAACAGCCTGAAGAAAGCAGTGAAGACAGCAGTGACGCGTCTGGTAAGTGGGAGAGATGCAGCTCCCCCCAGAAGTGGGCCTGGAGGAGTGTGTAAGAACAAGGAAGAGAGAAATCCTCCATCGCTTTATTGCTTTTGGGGAACTGTGCTAAGGTGTTGGGTATCTTTTCATTCTTGCTATTCCTCCTACTTGGGTTGGGCCCCTGGCCCTAGTATAATGCCACAAGTTCTCCCCAGATTCAAGTTCTGAGGAAGAGCAGAAACCCACAGCTAAAACAGTCACCTCCAAAGCAGCCACTAAACCAGCTCCAGCAAAGAAGGCGGAAGAGAGCTCTTCAGACAGCTCCGGTAAGGCACTCAATCCCCTGGGCTGCTGCTAGAGGGCACCCTTGAAATCTGATTTGGGGCGCTGCTCATTCTATCCCCTCTTTCTAGACTCTGATAGCTCCGAGGATGCAGCTCCTTCGAAGCCAGCCAGTGCACCTAAGAATTCTTTAAGTAAGCCACTTGCCACTCCTAAACTACCTGTGGCTAAACCAGCACCTGCCGCTCCCAAGCAGCTTGCAGGCAGTGGCCAGAAGCCTCTGACCAGAAAGGCTGACAGCAGCTCTAGCGAGGAGGAGAGCAGTTCCA
>PVJO010012148.1:0-56758 GCA_004026905.1 Hystrix cristata | reverse complement strand
TGGGGAGGCGAGGACTCTGACCCACTTTGGTTCTGCTGCTGCTGGAATAGCAACCCCCCACACACACACTGAGGCCGGCCTCACCCCTCCCTCCAGCCCGCTGGTTCGGCCCCTTCCCGCCCTCCCCCTCCCATTCCCATCCCAAGTGGAATGTGGGGAACCTCCCTCTCGTTCCTGCTGACACCCTCGCCTCACATCCAGGCTGCTGCAGGGGGGCAGGAGGACCAGTTTTTCTGGCCCTGAGACCTGCCCGCCCCCAGGGGCTCTTCCTTGGCCCAGGCCTTCAGAAGGCGACCCAGGCGTCCGTGGAATGCGGCAGATCCGGCTCCGCGCGCTCTGGACGAGGGAGGTTGGATGCAGGGAGGTCGAAGGTAGCTGGAGTCCAGGACCCTCAGGTGGAAGGCTGACCCCTCCCTGCTGGCTTAACACAGTGCCAGGGGCTCTGGGGCCTTGCGGACCCCTCTGTTAGCTCCTGGCCGTGCACCAGGCTCCCTCGTGGCCCATTCCGCCCTTTCATGGCCCTGTCCCCAGCCAGTACCCTCCTTCCTGCCACCCCTGCTCCCCATCCAGCCTTCTCAGAGGGGCACTGCAGACCCTGCCTCCCTCTGTCCCTGTCACAAGCACAGGGCCAGGAACACAGCCAGACACAGGCTAAGCTCTGTCTCTCTGTTGGCTGAACTGCTGGCCAGAGGGAGTAGGGAAGGCTGCGTCCTGCGGACCCACTGGCGTGGCCCACTGTCCCAGCCTGTCCCTTCAGGCCAGGACTTCTCTGCTCTTTTGCTCCTCTCCCGCCCCTGCGCCAGGACTCAGAGCCCCTTCCCCAGCAGCCAGTGGGCTAGGAGCCGCCTCCTCCACGAGGCCCTCCTGGAATTCCTCTGGGTGATACTCTGTCTGGAGCCTTCATCCTCTGTGGCCATGAGTCAAGTGTCCCCACTGGCCATTCCTCTTCTCCCTGGGGGCCGGGAGTCCCTTCTGGTAGATGGATGGGCCAGTCTGAATCTTGGGGTCACTTTGAGATGAGCAGGAGGAACAGAAGCCCTGGCTGTTGAAGAGGAAACCAGAAGCAAACACTGGATTCATACAAGGAACTGCCCATTTGTGGGGTCCAGTCCTGTCCACAGTGTGTGTGGGTCTCAGGGTGCAGTCTCTCCTTCTAGAGTCATGTTCTTATTAACAACAATGACACTTGCCACTTATTGAGCACCTACTATGTGCTAGGAGCTAGGAACTAGGAACTTTTTTTTTTGAGACAGGGTCTCTTTATGTAGTTCAGGCTGGCCCTGAACTCACAGTGATCCTCCTGCCTCAGCCTCCCGAGTACTAGAATTACAGGCAGGTGCTGTCATGTCTGGATCCACAACTGTAAATAGTATTTCATTTAATTCTTGCAACCTGATGATAGTGGTAGCTACAATTATTGTTCCCATTTTACTGATGAGCAAGTGGAGGCTATTGACTCCCTGTTTGAAGGCAAAAGCTTCAATCTTTTCTTCAGCCCCAGTGCCCAGATGTTTTGAGCAGCTGGCACTGCACATGGGAGCTGCAGATGTTCGCCTGAAAAGTAGTCTGGATGGGGCAGAGGGGAGGCTGCTCTACCCTGCACTGTCCCCTAAGGATTCTGGGAGGAGGAGGTCTGTAGGTGAAGCTAAGTGTAGGCCTCCCTGGCTGGGGCTCCATGTGTGCATGTGGGTGACGGGCTGTACCAGCTGGGATGTACAAGGCCCAGGACAGTCTGCCAGGCTCTCCAGGCCTCGGGTCCCAGGTCTTCCTCCTGCGCCTGGGGGTGTCCCCGGTGGGTGAGGCAGCTGCCAGGCCTGTGTTGTGATGTTCTGGGCAGGCGGGCGGGGTGTAGCGCAGGCCCTGACCTGGTTGGGCAGGTTGGCCCACCCTGAGTGGCACCTGTGACCAGGCGCCAACCCCACCCACCGCCCTTTGAAGTCATCTAGCCTGCACTGGAGGCCCGGCCTCTCTTCTGGGTCGATTCCCTAAAAAGACTTGGGGTCCTCACAAGAAATAGTGTCTCTGGCCCTGGCTGGCTGCAGCGGGGTAGGGCAGTGGGGTAGGGCAGGCCCGGGCCTGGTGGGGGAGGTGGCCGCCCCTCCCCCACAGTATGCTTGCCTTAGGGCGGGGACTGGACTCCCAGGCAGTGACAGGAGCCCCAGTGGAGGGGACTGAGGGGGATCTGTGAGGGGAGCGGGCCAACCCGGGGAGAGGGTGGAGGAGGGGTTCCTCCAGAGGGATGGAGACCCGCAGTCATCCATCGAGGCCCAACCACCAGCACCAGACATGGTGGAGGATTCCAGGGCCCCCCTCCTCATCAGCGCCCCACCAAGCCACCGGCACTGGTGATGTGGGGATGAGTTCCCAGAGCATCCTCAGTGGCCCAGGGCCACAGCCCCCCCGCCTCTGTCCACACAGCACAGAAAGCCGCTCGATTCCACCCACCCTGCTCCAGAGCTGGGTCCCCTGCTGCAGTCCAGCAAAGGCAGCACAGCCAAGATCCAGCCTCCTCCATCCTCTCTGGTGGCAGTAGCCATAGTGAGCAGCCCTCTAATCCTCCAGAGCCTGCTCCAAAAACCATTAGGCAGCGGGGCTCAGCCCTTTGGGCCTCTGACCCACACTCCCTCGGTTGGCTCCCGGCCTGCACAGGCCACAACCCAGCAGTCCTGGGCCCCTGGCCCAAGTCGACCCCTCTAACTCTGCCCCAGTGTCACCTGACTTCTACTGCTCTGTCTTCTCGGACCCAGGGCCCAAGGACAGCACTTCTCCTGGGGGTTCCGAGTGTCTGGAGGGGGAGGAGCCCTTCTCTAGGCTTTGGATGTCTGCTACTTCCTGCCCCAGTCCCCACCGGTTTGGAGGTGGCCAAGGAGTCACCACTAGGGCCCAGGACCGGGGTAGCCAGGCTGGTGGCAGGGGTGTTGTCGCGTCCCCTCCCTGCCTGGGGCCGGCCCCACCCTGCCTTCACATCCAAGGCGGCACAGGATGCACCTCAACCCCTCCACCTGCCTCTCTGCCCCGTACTGCCTCCCCTCTCCATCCAGTCCCAGCCTTCTCCTCCCCTGGGAAGCCTGCTCTAAATCCCTCCCACCCTGATGTGACCCAGAAGCCCGAGTGGCAGAGAGCAGGCCTGTACTTTGACCTTGGGCAAGCCCTTGACCTTTCCTGGCTGTTTGTCCAGCTGTAAATCGGGCTATTAACCCCACCGCGCCACGCCGGGGTATTAGATGAGCTTGGCCCAGGGAGCATCTGGTGAGGGACCTACTTCTCCTTCAGACTGGTTAGGGACCCTCCCAGGTCACGGGGGACACCAGGAGGAAGTGCTGGGCCTGGCCAGGCAGAGGGAAGACAAGGCTGGGGCTGGGGGTAGCCTGGGCTAGGGCCTCTTTTCTCCTGTCCTCTGGGCTCCGGGAGAGGAGCAACTCCTGTGGGGGATGGCGTCTCAGGCGCGGCTGAACTGATCAGCAAGCAGCTCTCGGGTCGCCTCCCAGGCCCAGGGGCCCACAGCACTGACCCCTCACTGCTGGTCCGGGTTATCCACTCTGAGATGGACATGGGCTGCTTCAAGAAGATTAAGACACTGGCAGTCGCTGAAAAGGCCGAAGTTTTGGGGAACATCATCTTCTAATCAAGGTGGATGAGTGCCACGGCAACAGAAATACTTATTGCGTAGAGCAACAGATATGATTCTGGCCGAGTTTTGCTTTTCTCCTTGTGAAATTCCGTCCTTTCTTAGTCAAGGCCCTGGGTGTGTGCTTACGTATAACAGTGACCATTTACTGTCACCCATGCTGTGCCCGTGACTGTAGAAAGTGCTTTCAGGCTTTAACTAGTTTCATTTCCATACCTTACTACTTATTTACCCAAGATTAAGTCCAAGGACTGTTTACTGAGCATCTACTATGTGCCAGGTATTATTCTAGATGCAGAGACTGGGGATACAGTAACAATAGCAAAGTCAGGCACGATCTCTGGCCTCTTACTACAGGTATTCTGGTCGGGAGGGTCAGAGAAATGCAACTAAGAAAACAGATATTTCACATCAGGTATTGATGAGTGTTCTAAAGAATTCCGTGTAGCACAAGGGGACAGAGAGTGACATGAAGCCTCCTGGAGGTGACGATCCTTGAGCGAGACTTGAAATGGGTTATGGCAGCATGTGCTTATATTCCCAGTGCTCTGGGACACTGAGGCAGGAGCCCAGCCTGGGCAACTTAATGACTTAGTGAGACCTTGTCTCAAAATAAAAAATAAAATAAAATAAAAGGCTGGGGCAAGTGCACAAGCCCTGAGTTCAATTCCTAGCACTGCAAAAAAGGGGGCATTTGAATATGGGGGTCCCAGCAATCCAGGTGAGCTGAATGGCCTGACGCAGGGGTTGGCTTGTTTGGGCACGTGGCGTGGCCAGAGGGCCAGCATTTGGGAAAAGAGAACACAGGGGACCCGCCTGGCTTGCTGCCGCCCGACGGGACACCCAGGAGAGTGGTCTAGGAGGAAGGTCCTGTGGTTAAGTGTATTTGACAGACAGAGAAACTGATGAAGCCCAGAGGCTAGACCCAGACTGGGTGCCCGGATTCCCACGAGCCCTCGGTACAGCGTGCTTCTGAGTCCCTGCGTGGTGTTGCTCAGCCCAGGGACGGGCCGAGCTGGATCTCCTGGCCAGACCTCTCAGGCCCTGGTACTGTAAAATTTAGTGAGTGTTTGCAATAAAAAATAAAGGCTGGTTCCGACAAAATACGATCCAGCCTTCGAGTCTGCTGTGGGTGGGAACCACACTCTACCCGCGGCCCTGGCCCCTGGCCCTGAGCAGAGCATATAGAAGTCACTTAGCAAATATGGGGTGAAGGGAAGAATATTCATTAGGTGGTAAAGAGATTTTCTAGCCAGGCCTCCAGTTTTTCCAAGGAGATTGATTCCTGCTGTGGGAGGGACACTTAGAGACCTGAACTGAACCCCGTTGGTTCACAGATGAGGAAACTGAGGCGCAGAGTGATGGCTGATAAAGAATGCTGCTGTGTGGGAGGGCGGGGAGGTTGTCAGCCTTTCCCAGAGCTCCGCAGGGTGGGAGCTCCGGGCTTCTCCAGGGAGAGAGAAGTAAAGGTTTAGATCGGTGAGGTGTGAGGCAAGGCACGCTGATTCCTACTGCGGAAAAATCTGGGATAAACGGGGCAGCGCCGGGAGTCGGGGCTGGAGAACTTGGTCTCCGGTAAAGGTCAGATTAGCGAAGGAAGGGAAGAAATGATGGTCGATCAGCCCCGAGGAAAAGGACTGGAATTTTTCGCCAAACTCCCTGCCTACCTGTTCGCTTCCTCTCCCCTTCCCCGCTGGTTTCTCAGTCTGAGCTTCCCATGTGGTCATGGATGGGCCCTGGCCTTGTGGGGCGTGCCAGGGGTGCCCCAAAGCCGCCGTGCACCTTTCTGGCATGTCTGTTTTATCCAAAGCTATCTGGGGAAAAAAAATACTGCAGAAATACTGCAGCCAGAAATACTTTAGAACCTGCTCTGTGTATTAAAGTGCACTTGGGGAGGTATACAGTAAGATGTGCATAAATGTACATTGCTATTAAAGATAACACAAGCCTGAAAGTAAAGTATATAGAAGTGGAGCCCTGTAGGCACCATCTCCCTCCCACCTTCTCCCTTCTCCTTTCTCAGAGGGTCCCCAGGCGAAATTTTGGGAAACACTGCCAGTAGCCCACTGCATCTCTTCTCTATCAGTTGGTGAGCTTTTGGTTTGCTAAGGGAGGTCTATATATTAAAGGAGAGGGCTAGAATATTAGAATAATTGGTAGGACTATTTACTTTTCAATATATATAGTTTTTGAGACAGGGTCTCGCTATGTAGCCCAGGCTGGCCTCGAACTCAAGATCCTCCCATCTCAGCCTCCCAGAGTGCTGGAATTACAGGCATGCGCTACCATGGCTGGCAGCTCTTCTATCATTTGGGACAGGGGCCGCTTCAGAATGAGGATAGGTCAGCCCAAGGGATCGGGGGATGACTGTCTGGAGAGAACCAGAATGTAGGCAAGCTCTACCCTTGGCGACAGGCTGGCACAGTCCCAGGATGGCAGCAAGGCAGAGAGTGTTGGTTTCTAGCTAGAGGTGTTTGGAGCTTGGTGCTTCCCAGCAGCGGCCGAAGGGGATGAGTGTGTGTCCACGGGGCGTTGGGAGGTGGCAGGTTTCAGCGGGAGGAGGTCTGAGCCACACGCATGGGCTGGTTCCGGCACCCGACACTCCACCCAAGGCCTGCTGCAAACTTGGTCTGCACGCCACCGCCATGCCGGCCAGGAGAGAGAGGCCCAGGTGCCACCCAGAGTGGCGAGAGAGGAAGGCCGAGACACAGGGAGGTCACTGGCTGAGAGAGGGCAGGGACACTGGAAGGATCAGTCCTGGAGACAGAGCTGGGAGGGGATGGCGGTGCTGCCAACCTGGGCCAGGGTGGAACCTCCCTGGAGTCCCTCTGGTCTTGGGGACAGTGCTGCTGAGAGAGCAAGAACTTTCTGATAGTCCCTCTGAAGCAAAGGCCCGGGGCTGTGGGGGTGTAGGACTGGGGAGAGGAGGCTGGTTCCTCAGCCACGTGACAGTAGGATGGCCCCGGCTGGAGGAGGAGTCCTGCCCTTCATCTTGGGCATGCGCGGGTTAAATCCTTCAGCCTTCACAATAGGAGTGTCCTCAAGAGCGGTGAAGTCCCTGTCCCGTGGGGGACTCAGACACCTGTTCCAGACGGTGCCCAGGAATCTGTAATAAAACCAGAGTCCTTCGAGTTCATTCCCTCTGACATTGACTGACCTGTGTCGCCACGCTGGCCCCACGTGCCTGGCGCCCCCACGTGCATGTGAGCAACGCCTGTCTTCCCCTTCACAGTGACCCAAGTTGATTTCCCACTCTACAGATGAAGAAACTGATGCTCAGGTTACATCACCACTCGAGTTGACATAATCCTAGGTGGGGGTCACAGAACAAGGAAGCGGCAGAACTAGAATTCATCCCCAGGTCAGTGTGACTCTGAGGGCTGAGGAGGGATCTGAGGGGAACTGCGCAGAAGCCAGAAGGCAGAGAGCGTGTCTGAGAGAAATCTGGCGCCTTCCCTGTGTTCCTGCCTGGGCTGGGCTCCCTGGAGTCCACTCATCCCCCTTCCAGGAGGGGGCGCTCTGCTCAGCCAGGGAGAACTAGAAAGCAGCGAAGGAGGAACATTGATTTAGGGAGGCAGGTGAGATGGGGAGGAGTAAGCATGTTTAAAAAATCAAGTTAGGAGGCTGGGGAAGTAGTTCATTGGTCCAGCACTTGCCTAGGATGGGCAAGGCCCCGAGTTCAAGCCTCCATAGTGCAAAACAAGTGATGTTGGCAGCGGGGCACAATGTAGTCTGCTCACATGGTACCCCTCTGCCCTCTGTTTCCCAGGACACACTGGCCTCTCCCTGCGGGGTCAGCTGCCTCTGCTCCAGCTCCACAGCCCGTTTCCAGCTCTGTTCTGCTGCATCCTCCAGGGCAGGTGTGGCCTGGTCCCTCAGGCCATCAGACCAGGTGCTTCCCAGCCCACCTGAGAACGGGTGAGGGTGGCTGTCACCCTCAGATTTCCTGCCCTGGAATGTTCTTGTAGGGAGGGGCGCTGACTGCAATAGGATTGGCCTTGGGAAGGTTTGGGATTTGGGATGAAAGGTGATCTGGGAAAGTTGTTAAGCCCTGTTCCCAGGGGCAGGAATGGCCTTGCCCCGGGTTAGGGAGAGAGGTGGAGATGGGGCTGAAGGGTGGGAGGTATCTGTCTGCCTCCCCGGAGCCGGCCAGACTGGACACCGCTGAGGCCTTCGGCCTGGGGCTTTGACTCTGGCTCCAGTAGCCCCGTTCCGGCCACACTCCAGCAAGGTCTCTCCGGAGAGGGAGGGCTCTGTGAAGCCGAGCGAACTTTGCAATACCCCTTTCTAGAGCACAGAACTCCAGAATTGCTGCCTGAAATGCCCAGGGCTGCTGTCAGGATCCTGCAGGGGGTTTTATCTGGTCTTCCATCTTTCTTAGGCCCCTCCTTGCTGCCAAACACTGGGGCCCCAGGTGTCTGCGCGAGGCAGGAGGTCAGGGAGAGGGCGGCTGGGATGGCTGACCTCGGGTGCTGGGCCGGGACACCAGCTCCCTTTCCTGGCATGGGACACAGAGGTGTCAGAGTCCGGGCTCCCGTTCACACTCTGTCTGCTCTCCTTCCAGCCTCCGTCTGAGAAGCCAGCCCAGGAGCACACATGCAGATGGAGAAGGGTGGGACTTGCACATGGTTTTTGGTGCAAGTGTTCAAGGGGTGAGTGTGAATCAGAAACTGAATAATCGAAAAGGACTTCTCCCCCTCCCTCCCCTTCCCCCCTCATTACTAGAGATTGAACTCAGGGCCTTCTCACTGAGCTACATCTCCGGCCCTTTATTGAGACAGGGTCTCACTATGTTGCCCAGGCTAGGCTCAAATTTGCAATCCTCCTGCCTCGGCCTCCCAGACTGCTGGGATTACAGACGTGCACGACCACACCCAGCCACAAAGGCTATCTGTATCCCCTTTATCATCATGTGAGTTGTACCCTGGAAGGACCTGGGAAATCGCTGCCTCTAAGAGATGACATGGTCTTGTGGGTTTAAAGCATCCCCTGGTCTCTCCCTAGCTACCTCCCAGCTCTTCCCAAGAATGCGCCAGTTCCCCAGCTCCTGCCTGTACCAGCCATTTCCAGCGGAGCAGATGGCGAGACCCTGTTGTCTCTTCTCCCTCACACCCAGGACCCAGGGCTGGCAGAGACTGGAGGCAGGAAAGGCAGGGCCCTTTCCCCCAGCCCGGCTGTCAGTGGCCGGCCCCATCGGTAGGGCAAAAGTGGGGGCCGCTCGGTGGGAGAAAGATGAAGCTGGCCCCCCCACGTGTCAGGGAACAAATTGGGCCAATTTGATGTGATTAGTGAAGAATTCACATCTGGCCAGCAGAGGCCTCCCCTAACCCAGCCCAGCCCGGCTCCTGCACCCCATTAGAAGCTATTTTCTCTGACGGCTCCATTTGTCTCTATAGTGGGGGATTTGACAGCTCTCTGGCCAGCTGGGGGGCCGGGCTCTGAATGAGAGGCCCAAGGCCAGGCGGCCTGTCTAACCCCGACCTGATGCCATGAGAGATGCCAAGCTCCGAGCAGGGCCTGGGCGCCTGTATGTCCCATCTGCTGCCGTATGCGACACCCCACAAATGAGTGGGGTCTGGGGTGCGCTGCTCGCTGAGTTTCCCCGCCTGGTCTGCCTCGGACCTTGGTTCCGCATCTTGCGGTGAGGTTGGGTTGTAAGCTCAACAGAGACATGTATGTGTGTGCATGGTGGTGGAGGAGGCAGGGATCTGGGGTTTTCTAAAAGAAAACAGCTGGGCTTGCAGAAGGGAGGGCCTGCCCCCCATTTCCTTCACCCCTTCCACGCCCCTCCCAGTGCCCCTCCGAATGCCTGTGGCTGGCTGTTGTGCAGCTGGAAGACTCACCCCCAGAGGTGGCTTCAAGGTAGCGCCATTGCGGGTGTGGCCTTCAAAGCCTGGGTCTTCCTCCCCCAGCGGTGAGCCCAGGTTGCCTGTGTCAAAGACAATTTGGTGCCACTTAAAGGAGCCCGACCTAGGGGTCACCTGGGCAGAGCGCCTCCCCGAGGGATAGCCACCAGATGGCAACCTGGAGCTGGTCTCCTCCCAGGGAGCCCCAGGGTGCAAGTGCGTGTGTGTGTGTGTGTGTGTGTGTGTGTGTGTGTGTGTGTGTGCCCGCGCACATACACGCAGGCATCCAGGCCTTCATCTCAGGGTGCGCATCCTCACTGGAGGAGGGTTACCTGGGGGAAGACTTCGGGGGAGCACTTGACTGTGAGGTCACATGGTTTTGGGGGTGGGTGGCGCCAGCTTCTCGGGCCTCTGGCGTTTTCTATCACCACACTCTTCAGCAAACAGGCAGAGCGAAGGGAACTGGGTGTCTGTGATCTCTTCAGTCACCAACCCGTCTTGAGAAACGGTCAGCAACCGTTCCAGTTCACTCCAGAGCGAAGGGTGTCTGAGAGTGTGGGGCTCTCGGTGCCAAAGCCAGGACCGTCCCGGGCGAACTGGGGCAACTGGTCACCCTGGCTAAGCACGCGCCCCAGAGGCCAGGCAGAGGGACAGAGGAGAAACCAGTTCTGCTGAGATCTACTGCCTGATTTTTTATTTGATCTTCTTGAGTCTTCCCTTGAGTTTAGCCTGATGCCTTATTGGTCTTCGTACATCCTCAGCGTTTCTTCCAAGGCAACGCCTGGGATGTTGGAAGGGTGTCCCGGCTCGGGGATGGGGAGCATTAGGGCTGGGGGTGGGCGGCTTGGTGATTTATCTCAGTGAAGCTGAGACCACAGACGTGGGGTGTGGTCACCGCAGCCAGGCTGGCCTGCCCTCCCAAGGCACCAACCACCTAGCACCCCTCTCTGATTAACAGACGAACCTCCGAACACCCACTGTGAGATTGCTAGAGTTATTATCCCATTTCAGAGTTGGGATAACTGAGGTGGAGTCATAGGCCCCAGGGCCGAGCTGGGGGAGACTGAGGCAGGGTCCCCTCCTCCCAGGCTGCTGTTTAGGTGAAGGGGCTGGAGTGAGCCTCGCCCTCTGGGGATGGGCAGTCTGCAGGTCCTCCCCAGAGGTGGCATCATCCCACTTGGCAGACCCCGATGACATAATTAAGGATGGAGAAGGAAGAGCAGGTCAGCCCAGCAAGACTCCAGAGCCCCACAAGACTGCCAGAAAATGTAGATATTAACCAATCTTCCATCTGGTCTCCTACTGGCCTTCAAGAGATATAAGTGGGAGAAGCCAAGGTTTAAAGCTGCCAAAAGGGCTTTCACAGGTTAAGGCACCAGAGGCAGCATCTTGCCGTGGCCACTCTCTCCGTATAGCCTTCCTTCCCCTCAGCCACTCCATGCCCCGACTCTGCCACAGAAGCCACGCAGAGAGGCCAGAAGCTGGAGTGAACTCAGGCTTCAAATTGAGCTTGAGGCGCTGGCTGGAGAGGGCTTCGGGGATCCCCAGGGCCCATCTCTTTGGGCTCACTGAAACCTTTGCGAAGCTGGGTAGTAGCACTATTATATTTTCAGTTCTAGAGATCAAACACAGGGCCTCGTGAGTGCCAGGCAAGCATGCTTGACCCTTTGAGCTTCACCCTTGTTTATTTTAGGGGTTGCCCCATCCCCTTTTCTAGCTGCCTCTCTTCCCAAAGGTTTAGGGAGGAATTAGATAACCTCAGGGGCGTCTTGCCTCCTGGAAAAGGCCTGAGAACTAAGTCTGGATTGGTGCTGGGCAGGGGCACTGAGCAGCTCTGCTTTGGTGGAAGGTGCTTTAGAAATTGCAGCCCCCTGCAGTCCAGGGCAGGTTTGGTATAGAAGCTGGTGGGGGCTGGGTGCGGTGTGGGTCTTTGAGGCTGGGGCCTTCCTCTTGGGTTGACTCTCACCTGGCTCCCAGGGGCACCCAGGTGAGGTGGGTACTTGCCTGTTTACACCCTTTGGGGTTTGCTTCCAGCCTAAGGCCACTTCCTGTTTGCACCAGCAGGCCCTGGGAGAGATCAAAGGCAGGCTGGTGAGTTCAGGGCAGAGGAATTGAGGATGGCCTTCCAGCCGGTGTAATGGGAGGGGTGGCATTTACGTGGAGATCTGGAGCATAGGAAGGATGAGGGGACAGAGCCAAGCCCCCGGGGCTGACCGCTCGTCCAGGAAGCCCTGGGCATCTCTGCATTCCGGACCCTGATCCCAACGCTGAGCTTCCTCTCCGACTGCCCAGGAGCGTCCGGGCCCCTCCAGTTTTCCCGATCCCTCTCCCAGAAGCGGTGCCCTCCCCAGCTAGGGCCCCGGCCAGCGGGCAGCCCCTCCCCTCCCGGGCCCCAGCGCGGCGGGCGTGGCCGCGCAGCTGTCAGTCACGCGCGAGGAATGCAGACGGCAGGGTGCCCTGTGGTCTGGTCTCCACCCCACCGGCGAGGTAGGCGCCCAGGTACCCAGCCTGTGGGTCTTGGGAGCCCGCCAAGCTGCCGATGAAAGGCGCAGCCGGATTAACCCTTCCTTGGCCGCTGCTGGGTGGTCGCTGACCGGGAGGGGCGCCCCAGCCGGAGAGGGGGGCGGCCTGGGCCTCAGGACGCTTACAGGGGACCCCCACAGGCCCAGGTGTCCTTGGCTCTGGGCTTGTCACAGTTAAGGAGCAAGACTCCCTGTGACAGATGACAACCCCTGCCCGCTAAAGAAACAGGACTGGACGGCATCCAGAATGTCACGCGTTCGTTCAACACGCACATTTTAAGAGCTGAGAGGGTCAGCTCATCTATGAGACCCTGACTTTTCCCCAAAGCTGTAGGATTCCAAGGCCGACAGTTCAGACGCCGGGGCCGACTGTCTCAGTAGTGACCTCCTTTTCTCTCCCGTGCAGAATCTCAGGCGGGTGTCAAAGATTGTGTGGAAACAGCAGTTTCCTTGTGGTGCGAATTGGGAGCTGAGTCCCCTTTCCTCGGGCGCTTCCACTGGACCAGTTCTGGAAACTGAGAACAGGTGTGCTGTGAGACCTCTTCCCTTGGAAGAGGCAGAGGCGAGTGTGTCTCTGTTCGGTGGGAAGCTGAGGACCGAGGACCTTGCCGTGGCCGAGCTCCTCCCTCCTGGGGCCTGGCGCTGTGTCCCTGCTCTCTGTGGAGGGCTTTGCTTTGAGTTTTGGGATCCTTACTCCTCATCTCTCTCCTTTGCATGTTGCCAGGCCTAGTGCCCCGTTAGGCGGGGCCACCCTCGGGCCCTCCCCTGTCTGTTCTGCCCAGATTTCCAAGAACCCAGGGACAAGGCCGCACCTTTGATTTCATCCCAAGTCGCAGTGTGCACAGGGGTATGTGGTGGGCAGATGAGGCGAGACCCCTGTTCCCCAAAACTGCAAATGAACCTCTGTGATTGATCAGAGCACATGGGCAGCCCCTCACTGCATTGGGTCAGAGCCTGGATCACCCCGATCGCTTTCTTCCCCATCACATCCACGCGCCCGTCACTGTGAGGGGCCAGGAATGCCAAGAGGGGCCTTGCCACAGTCAAGTCAGTGACAAGCGGAACCAGGAAGCCAGGAGGCCTGGTGTCCAGGCCTTCCACCCCCTCCTCATTCCCCGGGGTCTCCACGAGCCCCACACTCAGGGGGAGCTATGGCCCCCTGAAGCTGGCTCCTGGGTGACCTGGCCTGGGCTGCGGTAGAGCTGGAGAGAAGACCTCGGAAGGGACTTCCTGACACACACGAGTGGAGAGAACTCATCTAACCTTTCCACACTGGGTGGGACCTGGTATGCCCGGGCAGCCCACAGGTGCATTGCCTCCACGACAGCCCCGGATGCCTGCAAGCCATCCTAATGTCCCACTGCCCTTGCGCCACTGGTCACCAAGTCCGGTCCCTTCAGCACCACTAGCAGTACCCTCTTTTCTCTACTTCCGATGTTCTTGATTCAATTGGAGCCCTTGATCATTAATTCCCGAGACTATTGCAACAGCAGCTGGTTCCCCTCGCTCCACGGAGCACACCCCATCCTCCTTCCCCTCCTCCCGTCCCTCCTCCTCCGCACCGCACTGAGACACCTCAGAACACAGGTCGCAGCACGCCACACTTGGGCTCAGCAACCTTTGATTGCTCCCCATTGCCAATAGGATAAAGTCCCAACGTTGCCTGGCACTTAGTCTTCCCTGATCTGGTGCCAGCTTACCTTGCCAGCCTGGGTCCCCACCGTGCACTCCAAACCCTTCAACTCCAGCCACGTCCTGTGGCCTGTCTCACCCAGGACCTGCTGTGTGCTTTCTCAGCCAACTACCTCAGCTCACAGAGAAGCTCATTCCTGGCACTTAAAGTGTTGTGGGGGAAGAGGATTAATCCCATAATCCCATAAGTAAATATGTCCTACGAACGCCGCTGAATTCTGGGTGTCTTTAGGAACTCGGGGCAGTCACAACGAGGGTGGGACGGATTCAGATGGGGACTGAGGTGTCTTCTAGGCTGTCCAGGGACGTCGGGGTACGAGAGTCAATTTCAGATGCTTGGGGCGGAGGTATCTCTGCTCTTTTTTTGTTTGTTTGTTTGTTTTGACACAGGGTCTTTCTATATCATTCAGGCTGGTTTTGAACTCACTATGTAGCCCCAGGCTGGCCTTGATTTCCTGAAGAGTCTCCCTCCCGAGCGTTGGGATTAGAAGCGTGAGCCACCATGCCTGGCTATCTCTTGAGTGTGAATTTCCCTGTGTGTACGCTGTGATTTCTTGGCGTCTCCCATTTGGTCTGTATTTTATTTCTGTCTTGAATGTGAGTCTGTGTGGGATGTGGCAGCCCCAAGACTGGACAACTGTGTGTTCACACTTAGAGAACTGTCGCTTGTATACAGTAGGCCCCTGTTGGTGTCTTACCTCCCAGTGTGAGTGTGCACTGAAAGCATGCTTGTGCCCTTTGCACGGGAGAGTCTCTGCGAAGGGCTCAGTGAGGCCTGGCCAGCAGCAAGGGGTGGACGACATGGTCTCTGCGATGTCCCCTCCCACCCAGGTGTTGTGCTGTCCTTTGTCTCCAGGACTCCCCGGGCGCTTGGAGAGCCCGCTGGGCCCTGGCCTAGCTCTGGGAACCAGGCGATGATCTCTGCTGGGTGGGGAGGGGCTGGGGTAGGCTGCGGGGTGGGGCCAGCGACTGAGGCCCCAGCTTCCCAGGGGTGGCCCTGCAGGCTGTGCTGCTGGTCTGGCTGAAGGTGTGGGGAGAAAGGTGCCCTTTTCCCCTCAGCAGCGCCCCTGCTACACCACCCCGTGCCCATCCCCCGCCTCCCACCTGAGCTCCCTGGAGCTCGCAGAGGACAAGGAAGGCTGGGGCCAGCCTGTGGGGCTTCAAGGAGAGCAGGGAGGAGGGCGAGGTTATTCTGCGTGTGACCCGGAACTAGAGACTACCTCTCGGGAATGCTCCCCCATACTGGGCAACTTCCCAGCTTTCCCAGTGCCCCATGGAGTCCCTCCACTCTTTGCTCAGATCCAAGATTCCCTCCCGGTGGGAAAGGGTTGGAGAGCCGCTGAACCCACAGAAGTCCTGGTGCATCCATCCAGTCCTGGCCCGGGCCCCTCGGGCCGGTTCTTGGGGAAGCTTCTCCTTCAAAGATCCCCAGCTTCAGGGAGACTCAGGAGCTGGCCTCGGGGAGCCCTTTGAGAGGGGAGACCCAGCCCCTGTTCTCAGGGTGCCCCCGGGCTGCTGCAGAGAGATGCAGGATGAAACCAGGACACAGACATGAGCTCTTCCAGGGGGTGCCCCAGCAGGCTGTCCATGCTGGCCCTGACGCCTAGGTCGACCCTTTCTTTGGGGGCGCCGTGTCTGGCCTGCTCCCTCTGCACACTGCCTTGCTGCAGAGCTGGCCTGAGGTGCTGCTGATGCTACAGGTGGCATTGGACAGGTGGTGCACGCGGGGGAGGAGGAAAGTGCCCGGGGCCTGGGCACAATGCCACTGGACAGTCCCAGCAGCCCCACCCCCTCCCATGACTGCTCACCCCACCTCCTGCCAGCCACTGTGTCCTGGCTCCTATGCCAGGGGTCACAGACAGGTCCTGGGTTCCGGGTAGCCATCCTGGGAGGAGACCTGGCTTCCAGACACGAGGGGTACCTTGTGGATCATTAGTCACTGCTGTGACTGCCATCCCATGCACACTGACCCTGGGCTGGCTTAGTTAATCTTGGCAGTTAAATGTTGTGTGTTACCCCATATTACAGGTAGGGAGACTGAGGATGCTCGGGGAGATAAAGCACTGATTCACTGTGGCTTCCGCAGCCTGACCTGGAGCAGAAGTGGGTGGGGAACTTGGGATCAGGGATGAACTGAACAGTGGGCCCGCAGCGCCCATGGGGTGGAGAGTCAAAGGGTCCTTTAGCCCAAGGAGGAAATCGTCCCTGCAGTCAGAGGAAGTAGACATGGCAGGCCCAGAGGACAGGGGCGCTTCAGCCACCAGCCACCCTGCCCCTCCTCCCTCCCTTCCGAAAGGGGAGGGGGCAGATGAGCCCCTAACTTCAGCTAGGAGCGGGCAGGGGCTCAGGGAAGTAGGGAGGACTCCGCCATCCCCCACTGCCTCCCCTCTAGCCTCCCTACCCACCGCTTCCCTCCCAAGGCTCATTCATTCCCCGGACCACCTACAAACTGCCCATTTGTGGACCACACAGCTCCTCTGCCCAGCTCAGCTCCCCACCCTCCCAGGCTGCACCCCCAAGCCTAATTACCACCCTGGCACCTCCGGGCCAGGGCCAGGGGGGCACTGACCTCCATTTATGCTTGGAAATCTCCCAGGCACAGGAGGCCTGCTTGCCCTGGACATCAAGGGGCAGGAGCAAATTAGAGACCCTCACTGGGTGTCCTCCGGTGGGTCCCTCCTGCTCCACGGCCCGTCTCCACATGGCTGCTAGGCACGGCAGGAAGGTGAGATGGGGAGATCCCTGTTTGCGCCACCATCCTCCTGGGCACGGTTGGGACCAACTCTGCCCTCCCCACAAAGAGCACCAGACCAGGAGTCAGAGACAAGCTCTTATCTGCTTCCTCCGGCTGCACGACTCCCCACCCTGCAGGCCCCAGTTTCCCTGGTGCAAAAGACGGAACTGGCTCTCCAAGGCCTGTTGTGGCCTGGGGCCTGAACCTCAGGGAGGGAGCGGAGAGGAACCGATTGACAGCATTGCACTGTGGAGGAGCCCCAAAGAAAAACACAGGGAGGAGCAGCTGCTGGAGGAGGGCACGTGGTCAGACAGGGAGACGGCAGGTTCAGGGTGGCACCTTGTCACCACCGGGGGCCCAGGGACTGAGTGCTGTGGCGGGGAAGGAGTGACAAGAGTCACATCTCCAGCTGGTGTGCCCTGCCCGCCCGGCATCACAGCTGGGGGAAGAGAGGTTGGTGGTTCATTCTGTAGGGTCCCCTCCTCCCCGGGGCTGCTCCCCACGATGTCTACCCTGACCCGAGTCCTGGCAGCTGCAGGAACAGTGCGTGTCCAGCCCCCGGTGAGGGCCCTGGCCCAGAGGAGCCCCACAGATGCGGAAGGAATGTGGAACAGCTGTGGGGAGACTGAGGCAGACTCAGATACCTGTGGCCAGGGCTGGGGGCTGGGGGCTGGGAGGGAAAGGAAGGGCAGTGAGGTGGCAGTCGGTGGGCGGGTTGACCCTCGCCAGGCAGGGCTGAGCCAGGCCTAGGCCCTGAGGGCCAGGGCCACCAGGGCTGGGCCCGGCGGATGAGGTGGTCTCTGCGGGGTCCCTCTCAGGAACCCTCTTTCCCCCATAATTACTCCTGATTAGCTTCACCACAACAACCAGGCTGGAAAGAGAGGGGCGCTTGGGGCACGGGGAGGAGGGGACAAGGTGGAGCAGAACACTTGGGACAAGCCAGGGCCCCCAGCTAAGCACACACACACACACACACACACACACACACACACACACACGCACGCCACTGGGCTCCAACCTATAGCAGGACCCTTCCTCCCTGTGCTAATGCAGTCGGGGGGGTTCCCAGTCCCCCAGACTCACTTTACAGAACACCCCTCAGGGAAGAGAACTCTGTGGGGAGGAAGGCAACCCCCCCCTTTCCCAACTAGGCCGGGAGAGCCAGCACCTGTGGACTGGAGGGAAGACGGGAAGAGAGGGGGCATGACTGCTTCGGGCCCAGCTTCATATTTGGAGAAACTTACTATGGAACCAATAATAGTATTAGCTAGGCATTTATTTTTATTTATTAATTTGTTTATTTTTTTGAGACAGGGTCTCACTATGTAGTCCAGGCTGGCCTTGAACACACTCTATAGCCCAGGCTGGCCTCCAACTCAGAAATTCTCCTGCCTCAGCCTCTAGAGTCTTGGGCTCATAGGCACCACTACAGCCAAGTTAACCATTTAAAATACTCTTATTCAGCTTGGTGCTGTCCCATGCCTGTAGTCCCAATTACTCCAGGTAGGCTGAGGCAGGAAGATCTCCAGCCTGGGCAGCAAAGTGAGAGGTGACCGAGTTTGTCTCCAGCCCCAGCACCCGGTTTCCAAGCTTTACAAACAAGCTCCCCTTCCCTGACCTCCAACGCTGGCCACCTTCCCTAGCCAACCCGGGATCTTACGGGCCTTAGGCCTTCAGGTCACCTGGGAGACACAGAGCCGACATCTGCTCCGGGCAGACGACTCCTCCTCCCGAGAGGAGAGCGCTGCGGCGGGCGGCGGGGGTCTGCCTGGAGGAGGCGACGCCGGGCCTGCGGCTCCCACGACCCGGGCAGGGCCGTCTGGGCGCCGTCTCCGGTCCCGGGCTGCGGTCGGGGCACCGCGGGGCCGCGTTTGAGCGGGTCAGCTCCCCGCGGAAATTACAGGGGCGCTCGGCGCTGCGGTCGCGCCCCCCGGGGCAGCACCGCTGGTTGGAGGCGTTTAAATTGAAAGCAGCTTTGGGGAGAGAGGGCGGCGCGGCGCGCGGGGAGGGGGCGCCGGCACAGCGACCCCATTGTCTGCGCGCCCGGACGGAACCTTGCGGCGAGCGCGGCCGGCGCGGCTCCCCCGGTTCCCACGGCCCCTCTCCACCCGCCGCCTGCTGCAGGCCGGCACCTCCTCCAGGGCGCCCGCCGGGGTGTAGACGCCCCGCTGCTCGAAAGTAGCTATTTAGCCCGGGGCGGTGGCCAAGGCCTGTCATCCCAGCACTCTGGGAGGCTGAAGCAGGAAGATGACAAGCCTCTGAGCCCAGCCTGGGCAATTTAGCAACTTCGATAGACCACATCTTGAAATATAAATGCAAAAAGGGCTGGAGATGCAGCTCAGTGTGACGGTCCTGGGTTCAATCCCCAGTAACAACAACAACAAGGTAGGTTCACCCTCTGCCTACCTGTCTCTGGATCATTTTGAAAATGATTTGAGCCGATGAATAGCAAAGTGCTCTGAAATTGTAAGGCCCTGCAGACAGCTACCAAGGACTGTACAATCCTCCTTTGTACCCTGCCTCCGGTGCCTGGTGCTGGGCTGGGTCAGGGAGGGGAGGAGGGAGGTAGCTGGCAGAGTAGGGGGGAGGCTGGGGGAACCAGGGTGGACTTCCTGGAGGAAGGAAGAGGAAGCAGGGGAGGGAAGGTGGAAGAGGCCATTTTGAAAGGGGAGCGATAAGCCCAGCGAGGTGGCATTCACTTTAATCCCAGCTCTCAGAAGGCTGAGGTAGGAGGATTGCCACGAATTTGAGGCCAGCCTGAGCTACTTAGCAAAATCTTGTCTAAAAAAGAAAACAAAACAAGCCAACAAAAAACCCTACACGAAATAAATGAAAGGAGAGTGATATATCTTGGCCTCTCCAGTGCAGGTGGAGGGAAGGGGCGCAGGAGCTGGAGGAGGCCCTCCTTGGGCTGCAGGCTGGGAAGGGCCTGGTGGAGCGGTGTGTGCCCAGCTGAGTGGCAGGCCTCCAGGAAACCAGGTGGGTGGCTGGTCCTGGTGTTGGCCCCGGGCGGCGGGCGGCTGTGGCCCCTTCCTGGTTCCTTTGCCGAGGGCTGTGGCGCCCAGTGATGTCCCTGGGCTCCGGGCAGCAGGTGCAGGCACTGCATTTGTTGTCCCCGGTGGCTCCCGTGGTGGTAGCTTGTTTGCCAGGCCGGTGCCCAGGGACGTGCCCACTTGCTCTGTGCCTGGTGCAGTCATGTGTTTCGCTACTTCCTGGAGGCCCCTAATGGACAGCCAGGTGTGAGGGCAAAGCCCCTGGTGCCAGGCCCACTGTGGGAGGCGCAGACATCATGCTCCGGAACCTGGAGAGCTGAGCTTCCTGGAAGGGGGCTGAGGAGCAGCCAGGAGGAGAGACGGGGCAGGCTGAGGGTGGAAGACAGAAGCAGACAGAGTCTCACTGTGGCGCCCAGGCTGGACCTGAACTCATCATGGCAACCCTCCTACTTCAGCCTCCTCAGTGTTGAGATTACAGGCGTGCAATACCACACCTGACTATGGGCTAGCTTTTGTCAGAGGCGAGGGCACCATGAGAGTTCCCTCCTTGTCCTCCCTCCATCTCTGATCCCTCCCTTCCCAGTGGCCCCAACTTCTCCCCTAGAGCCCAAAACTTCTCCCAGTCCTTCCCAGTCTAGAAGCAGCCTGGGGGCCGGGCTCGGGGACCTGGCCATCCCCTCCTGGCCCAGCCCAGGGAAGGGGCTTCCAGGGCAGGGAAACCCTACCAGCTGGGCCAGGGCGGTGAAACCCTGCGGGAAAAGTCGAGGGCAGCTACTGCTGGGCCAGCCCTGACTGCAGATCTTGGCCCCCAGGCTTGGGCCACCTAGATAGCAGATCTCCTGGGGGCGGGGCCCAAGTTTCCCCTGGGGGTCCCTCCTGGAGGCCACAGTCCTTCCTTTGGAAGGACTCAAAGGATCTGGCCAAGCAAGTGCATCCTTAGCCTTCTCTTTCCCCAGGACCCCTTCTCGGGGGTGACCCTTTTTATATGGGGGCATGACCCCTCTTGTCACACGCTGACAAGCCTGGGTCCTGGAGGGCAGGCCTTTGAGCAGGGGAGGAGGGTCCCAAGCTGAGGCTCTCCTGGGTCACACCTGCAGGGCCGCCATGGGCTCTGGGAGGGAGTCGGGCAGGACGGGGTGGGAAGAGGCACGGTCACCCACCTGGGTCATCTGGCCACAGAAATGTCCACCTGTAGGTGCTGATGCTTCTGGGGAGGGCAGGCTGGAGGATGAGGACGGGACCCAGCAGGGAGGAACGTGAGTAGCCTAGGTGGCCTCTGGAGCTTCTGGAACCGGAACCGAGACTCTGTAGTCCCTGGAATCTATGAGCCTAGAAGCGTTCCCAGGTGCTGGAATCACGGTGCTCAGCGTTATGCTAATAGCACAGCACTGTGACAAAACTGCACATCCTTCTTGTCCTTCTCGCAGCCCCCTGGGGAGGGAACAGAGCATCTCCACGAGGTGATGGTCGCTTGTCCCCCAACAGCCGGGGGGTCTGGATTTGTCAGCGCAAAGCTCGCTCCTGGAGCTGTTTCTCTGCAGCTTCTGTGGCCTGGATGCTGCATGTCAGCAAGTCCCTCGCTGGTCATGGTTCAGCGCCTTGTGTGGGGGGATCCTGGCCGGGAGGTGAAGACCACAGCCACCTGTCCCCATCGGGGTCCTGGAAAGGCTGCTGCAGGACAAGAATGGGCAAGCAAGGCCCCAGAGGAAGAGAGGGAAAGAGGGCGTTTTGAGACGGTCAGAGTGGCCATGCTGAGATATCAGGGGGACACTTGGAAGTAGAGAGAATTAGAAAGGCCCCTGAACTGGGGGGCAGAGGGAGTATGGTTCGGCCGTGTTCCCCGCACCAGCCCGCAGCCTCCTGTGAGCGCTCGGGCCCCAGCGACTCTGTAGGCTCTTGGTGGCCCTCTGAGGAGGTCACCTGCACGCACCCGCCCCCAGCACGGCCTGGAGGCCACTTCCAGCCGCAGGCGGGTCCCTGAGGGAGGCCGCACTGTCTCCCTGGGCTGATTAACCACAAACAGCTGGAGTGGAACATCTGCGCTTCCCCAGGGGACACCTGGCCCTGTCCCCCCAAAGGTATGGAGCCACACCCATCTCATGTCCCCACTCAGGGGACAGGGCTGCCTTCACAGGAGCCTGCACAGAGAAAGGGAAGAAAGGGACGTTAGTGAGTGCCAGCTTTCAGGCAAGTGGGGATGTCGCTGACCTCATTTTGCCCAGAGGAAAACCATGACAGGATTGGTGCAGGAGCGGGTGTGAAGTCCTGTGGGGGTCACAGAGGACCCGCGTCTGTGGATCTGGCTCCAGGGCTGGCACTTTCTGGCTTGAAGGTGCTGGGCGAGGGGTCTGTGTCCAGCAGGCCCTTTCTGCCCCAGCCCAGACTCCTGCCCATGAGTTCGTCCACTGAGGAGCCCAAGGCCATGGAACGCCACCAAGAAGCTGTGGTTGTTCCCTGTAGGGGACAGGGCCGTGTTGGTGGGGGGTGCCGGGCACCTGGCCACAGCCCCGGAACACTCCCCGCCCCCTCCCGTCCGCACTGTGTTTTTAACAGCTGCCTCTGGCCCCCTGTGACAGCTGTAGGAGCAGGTCCTGGGCTCTGTCCACTTCACAGGTGAGGCACCTGGGGGCTCGGAAAGGTGAGGTCGCTTCCTCAGGAGGGCGCAGCCGCACACAGGGAAGCAGCTCCCCTTTCCGGCTCCCCAGGGACGCAATTGATGGGCATGTGGCTCTCCCTCTCCCCTGTCTGGTGTCCGGCAAACCCTCTCCTCCTGCCCTGTCCCCTCCTCCGAGAAGGACTGGCCCAGGGCACCCGAGGCAGAATCTCCCACCCAGCCAGGGTGCCGCACAGCTGTGGGAGGGAAGGGGCACGTGTGAACCCAGTCGCCCCTCACACCTTGCGGTTCCAGTGCCCACCAGGGTTGGGAGAAAATGACTGGTGGGTACCTGGTGTTTGAAAAGTGCATAAAACACAGGCTCATATCTTATCGCTTGCTTGCTGTGGGACCTTGGAAAAATGACCGGGCCCTGCCATTGGCCTCTACAATAGAACTGAGTTGGAGAATCGAGAGGAAGCTGTTTAGAGAGGGGAGGTCAAGAATTGTGGGCCAGGCTCCCCTCAGCGCCGATAAAGCATGTGGGTGCCTGAGCTGGGAGCCCACCAAGTGCCAGGGAGGACACAGCCCGTCACTCCCCCTGATGACGTCCCTATCCCGAGGTCCCCTGATGACAGGGACAGGCGCTGCTGCCCCAGGGGCCATGAAGTCCGGCTTTTTCCCCAGGCTGTGGCCCCCAGGCTGTGGCCCCCAGGCTGTATGGGGCAGGACCTGGAGAGAGAGTGGTCTAACCTGTGAAACGGGGAGAAGGTGGGTATGTGTGGGTGTGGGCCAGGCTTCTGGAGTAGGGTCCCACAGGCCCATGTAGACTTTTGTTTTTGAGAAAGAGTTTCACTATGTAGTTCAGGCTGACCTTGAACTCACTATGTAGCCCAGGCTGGCTTCGAACTCACAGTGCTCCTCCTGCCTCGGCCTCCTGAGTGCTGAGATTATAGGCATGTGCCACATTGCCCGGCTCCCATGTGAATTTCTACATCTCTCTCCTCCTTCTCAGACTCACTACCTCCAATCTGACCTTTCTGCTGCAGACAGTGCTACCGACGAAGGACCTTGCTGTATGTGTGGACTTCTCCTTTTCAAAAACCTTCCATGGCTCCCTATTGCCTGCAGAAAAACATCCAAATGGCTCACTCTGCCTTTTGAGGTCCTCTGTGAGTGCTTCCCAGGTCCTTACCCACGTTGGTACATGGCATCTGCTCCTCCTTCAGTGCCCCTGCACCCTCTGCCAATCATCTTGCTTAGGAAACTCCAGTTATGGCTTCCTGTTTGAACAGGGCACAGCTTCCCCTGGTTGTATCCCTGGCACCCAGTAGGTGATCACACGTGCCGGCTAACAGATTATTTTTATCACCGTCACATCCAGCAACTTCCCCATTTCACTGCAGGCTTCTTGAGGGCGAAAACTGAGTTCTCCTAAACATAACCGTAACCTTGATGCTCTAAAACATTGACCCGCACAATTTAATGTTCGAAATGAACTCAGCACCAGCCAGAAGTGGTGGTACAAACCCCTCATCTCAGTGCTCTGGGAGGCTGAGGCAGGAGGATCACAGTTCAAGTCCACCCTGGGTAACTTAGTGACTTAGCAAGACCCTATCTCAAAATAAAATAAAAGAGAGGTTGAAGATGTAGCTCACTGTAAAGGCCCTGAGTTCAATCCTCTGCACAAGTGAAAAAAAAATGCAAAATGAATTCAGCAGACAGCAGTCGGGATCCTACGGCCGGCACTGCTGTGCACGGTGTACCAGGGGCCCATAGCGGCGTGCCTCATAGTTCTTGAGGGGAGCTGGACCTAATGCAGCCTCTGAGGTAAGACCTCTCCAGCCTGCAGTGCAGGCAAGAGCCAAGATCACTGAGCCCAGAGAGGGAGGGTCTCCCCCAGGGCCACTAGTCAAGGCCCATCCCTTCCCGGGAGGCCCAGCGGGAATCCTTTTACCCAGTGCCAGCTCTGGCCACCCGACTCAGATGGGTACCCAGTAAAGGGAGGATTGGGTTTCTTCTTTAAATGATAGCAAACCAAGCTTCTTATTTTATTGGGGGTCTTTTGATTGGGAATCCAGGTGACCCCACAGGTAGGTGATATTCATTTCTGTTTCTACATGAAAACACATTTCAAGGGCAGCTTATTACTTCCTGGGCAAAACCAAAGTCGGGTACTTTTGAGTGGGGTCAGGCTCATTTCCACCACTTTTTTTCTTTTGGGGGGGAGGAGTTTGGAGGACAGGGTCTCAAACTGATCTTGAACTCACTATGTAGCCCAGAATGGCCTTGAACTGGTAGTGATCCTCCTGCCTCAGCCTCCTGAGTGCTGGGATTATAGGCATGCACCACCGCACCTGGTTGGGAGCCTTTTCTTTGTTTGTTTGTTTGTTTTTTGTTTTTGTTTTTTGGTGTTGGGGACCGAACTTGGGGCCTTGTGCTTTCGAGGCAAGCACTCTAACCACTGAGCTAAATCCCCAGCCCCTTGGGAGCCTTTTCCGATGCTGGTGATGTCCTACCATCAGGGGTTGAGCCCTTGGCATTTCCAGGTTCCCACCCAGTGTAGAGAAGGGCCCCGATTGGACAGGGGTGTGATCCCTGGGGCCTGCCCGTGGACTCGTGGTCCCATGTCTGAGTTCCTGCCTCGTTCCTGCAGCCCCCAGCTCACTCGGGGCTTGGCCTCTGTCCGGACGCCACCGCGAGGTTATCCTGGGGTACAGACCTCAATGGGGGCATTGTTCCCTCCTCTTCCAGAGTAGGATCAGGGAGCGGACAGGGCAGAGACTGGGAATGTCCCAGGTGCCACACAGGCTGGCTTTGTCCTCTACCCCTCCCTCTCCCTGCCTTGCCTCCTACCCACTGGCCCCCTCCTTCTCACCCCTGCCCTGGCTTCGCTCCCGGGCCCCTCCATGGGCCCCTCTGTAGCTTGGGGCAGTGCAGCTGTCACAGGGATGGGGCTCAAGGTGGCTCTGAGCACTCATGTGGGAGCAAGGTGTTCCTCCTTTGTGACGGCAGGGCTGGGCTCCTCCTTGGCTAGGTGCAGCCCTGTGTGCCCGACTTGGTTGCATGGCAGCCCAGTCTGGTCCTTGTCCCGGGCCTGTCCCCTCTCCATGCACCCCCTGAGGGGCCCCCGGAGGCAGGACGGGCTGACCAGAATGCCCAGGGCCAGGAGCCAGGACTCCTGAATTCAGGTCCAGCTCTGTGTGACCTCTGCAGGCCACTGTGCCTGGAGCCTTACCTAGCCCCATCTCTAAGGCGGCTGCCTTGGGCCACCTAAGCACCTGCTGGGCTTTGACCTTGTGCAGCTGTCTCTTGGGAAGTGGAGACCCTGCTGCAGAATGAGCCCAGAGAAAAGACGCCCAACCCCTGCCTCTCCTCAGCCTCCAGCCCCAGCTTTGTCCACAGAGCAGAGTGACAGGCAAAGAGAGCTAATGGAAGCCCGCCCTGCTGCAGGTGACACTGATCCCGGGCTCCAGATCCAGTTTCTGCCCTGGCGGCCCCAGGCCCCCCTCACACCTGCTCTGGTCCCTTTGTTCCTTAGGCCCAGAGCACGGCTGTCTTTCATCCACCTCCTGCCCCATTCATGCCCTCAGCCCGGGCACCGCCTCTGGCCTCCTGGAGGGAGCAGTGGCTGCGGGCTGGCTGCGAGGGCACCCAAGCTGCACTGAGCCAAGCGGCCTCTGCTCTCCTCTCCCCTGCGAAGATCACAGGGAAGGAAGATCGGGTGCACAAAAGTGGGGCGCTGTGCCCTACTGGATGCAGCAAGTTCTCAGCGCTTGGGGTTTGAGTCTTTTTGCTGAAAAAGGTGCAAATTCAGGCTTCTCAGAGGAGGGGGAGTTTCCCTGAGGATTTGGCATCTGTTTAAACCCAGCGGTGCCCGTGCGGGCCTGCTCTTCCTCTCCAGACTGGCTAGGGCCCTTCATGTGTGCTCCCATTTCTTTATTCATCTAGTATTTATGGACTTTGACTCTGTGAGGCCCTGTCCTGGGTGCTGGGAGTACAGCAGGAAGCCAGAGCCCCTGTCCTGGCTGGGGCTGGGGAGACAGACACAAACAGGATGTTACTTGGTTATAATTGCTTGGGAGCAAAACTAAAATGAATGAAGAGACCTTCATTGATAAGGGGCTCTTGATAAGGGGCTCAGTGGGCCTCTCTGAAAAGGTGACACTTGATCAGAAACCTCGGTGCAGAGCTGGGGGGAGACGTTTTGAGCAGAGGAAGCGGTAAGTACAAAGGCCCTGAGGCAAGGGCAGGGCCTTTCCCTGGTGAAAGGATTGCAAGGAGGCCACAGGGGTGGGAGTGGAGTGAAGAGAGGGGTAGGTAGGGGAGAGGAGCCTGGAATTAGGTCTTATTGGGTTTGTAGACTGTGGCCATGATTTTCGATTTTATTCTGAGTAAGAAGGAGTAAGAACAACCAGGTCGCTCCTTCTTCCTTACTATCCCCCAGGATTAGGGAGAAGTTAAGAGCTAAATTTGGAGATCAGACAGATCTACGTTTGTTTATCTATCTGTCTATCTATCATCTATCCATCCATCCCTCCCTCCGCCCACCCACCCATCCAACTATCCACTTGACAAATACATAGTGCTTGCCTACTGTGTGCTCGCTACTGCCACTTACTAGCTGAGTGACCTTGGGCAAGTGGCTTATTTTCCTTAACTGTAAAGTGGGACCAGCAATCACTCTTTCTTTAGAGGCCTGAGGGTTAAACAGGGCCGAGTACATAATTGCTTCACATAGGACTGGCACACAGCGAGCTGCGGCTACCTCCTCTTTCCAAGCTCTTCTCTGATCCTCTCTGTGCTCCGCAGCTTCCCCGGGCTCGTCTGCCCACACTGCCTCGCTGCTGCCCCTGCCCCAAGTCTGGTACCCAAACCCCACACAACACTCTCTCTGGGCCTCCCGTTCTTGTTCACCGCTCTGCTCACCGGCCTTCCCCTGTGCGCCGCAGCCCAGGGCCGCCTCCCCACGATGGCAGGTAGGTCCTCATTCGGTGTCCCTGAGGAGCACAAAGGCTCCAAGCGGCATGGAACCTTCCAGGGAGCAAATCCTGGGAAAAAGCCAGGCTTTGAAGCCCTGAGAACTCAACAGTCAGACCTGTTGGGCAAACCCTGGCTCCAGATCTAGATCCCTGCAAGTCACTTCCTGTCTCCGGGCCTCAGTTTCCTTGTCTGTCAAAGGGGATGCAGACGGTGCAGAGCTGGTGGGGTACGGGAGCGTGAGGAGCAGGCGAGGAGCTGGGATGTGTGCACCCTCGTCCAGGCAGGCAGTCTGGACTTGGCCGGGGCAGGGTCTCAGCTGCCGTGTTCACGTGTGTGTGCCCTTTTGTCTGGAGTAGGAACCGGAGCTTTCTTCAGATCCTGCAGGGGGCTCCTGAGCCAAAAAGATGAGACTGGGAGACAGCGTAGCCACAACCTGAAAGAATGTTCTAGAATGTTCAATTGTGTCCATTCATTTTTCAAAATTCATTGATTTAGAAAACGTTTTTTTGGTATTCAAGCTGCACCCGACCTTGTGCGGGAGTCAAAGATGCCCACAGGGTCAGGCATGGTGGCCACACCTGTAATCCTAGAATTCTGGGAAGCTGAGGCAGGAGGATGGCAAGTTCAAGTCCAGCCTGGGCAACTTAGCGACTTAGCAAGACCCTAACTCAAAATAAAAAAGAGGCCAAGGATGTAGCTCAGTGCAAAGGTGCTGAGTTCCCCATACTGGAAAAAGAAAAAAGAGAGCAAGTAGCCCCACGCCCCGAGAAGCTCCCACTTAGCAGTGGGGATGCCTGGCCTGAGCATCTTCACCAGTATTTTCCGCTCCCCACTGGGAAAGGCAGTACAGGTCAGAGCAAAGTAGGGGTGTCAGCTTAGAGAGACACTAGTGACTGCTCCAAGCTCACAGCGCCTCTCCCTGCCTCCACTGGGCCACCAGGACTGGAGGGCCACTTCCGCCGAGCCCCCTTTCCCGTCTCCTTGGCACCTCTCACCTGCCCTCCTCCTCTCTGCCCATGGAAGCAGTACTGGCCCACAGGCCTCCTGTGCCAGACGCCAGGGTCTCCGAGCTCTCCAACCCTGCCCCCCATTTCTCCTTTGCCAGTGTGGAGCCATGTTGGAAGAGAGATCGGCTTCAGAGGAGAAGGTGGGGGGGTGTGAGAGATGGAGGCACCTGCCGAGGGACGGTCCCCGCGCACGCACCTCCAGTCTCTCTGATGCTGCTGTGGATAAGCTAGGCCCCGGCCCACGCGAAACTTCGCACACACCTGCAGCTCCAGGCGGTCCCCTCGCCGCCCTCGTCAGGACTTGGCCCTGCGCCCAGGTCCCAGCCCAGGGCGCCAGGCAGCAGTGAGGGGCGGGAGGCTCCACGTGTTCCAGTATTTATTTATTTATTTATTTGAAGGGCCAGCATTTACACATACCTGGCTCTGCTTCCCCCGGGGGCCAGGAGGAGGGGGACGCTGCTGCCTGGGCCTCTGATGTCAGACAGGAGAGATGGCGAGATGGGTTGAGGAGTCACCGTGCCGTGGGGTGTGCGTTGGGGAGCCTGGCAATGTCATGTCACCAGGCCATGGACAGCAGGCCCTGTGGCCTAGCCAGGGGTGACTGGCAGGGATCAGAGGTGAGGAAGAGGAGGGAGGCCCTTCTTGGGCCAGATTCTCAGCCTGTAGCCTGGCTCCCCCTGCTACCAGGGGTTTGAGAACACCCCCACACACACACAGGAGGAGGCAGAACTTCCTCCCACAGGCTGAGGGGACCCACTGTCACCTCTGTGGAGGCCCAGACAGAGGACTGCAGGTGGTAATGCACCCCCAGGAGTTCAGTGTCAAGGAGATGGGGACGTTGAGGACCAGGCCAGGGGCTCACTCAGAGCCAAGACCCAGCCAATGAGCTCTGATAGCCAGTTTCCTCTCTCCCCGATAGGCCCACAGAGTGATGACGGCCTTGCTTACAAGCCAGCGAATGAGAGTGGGTGGATGGAAATGTTGACACAGATGCACAGACAGGGGACCTCGGCGCATCTAGACATCACCCCCAGTGATAAGTGAAGAGAAATGTGGAGAGCAACACGCATGGGCCACGCTGGGGAGGGATGCGGGAATAAAGTAGAGCAAGGGAGACAGCTACAGTGCCAGGCGTGGAAGTAAATCCCTGTAATCTCAGCACTTGGGAGGCTGAGGCAGGAGAGCTGCAAGCCAAGGCCAGGCTGGGCTACATAGAGATACCTGTCGAAAGAAAGGAAGAAAGAAAGAAAGAGAGAGAGAGAGGGAGGAAGGGAGGGAGGGAGGGGGAGGGAGAGAGAGAGAGAAAGAAAAGAAAGAAAGAAGGAAAGAAAGAAAGAAAGAAAGGGAAAGAAGGGCTGGGCATTTAGCTCAGTGGTTAGAGCGCTTAACTCGCAAGCCCAAGGCCCTGAGTTTGAGTCCCAGCAGCAAAAAAAAAGAAAGAAGGAAAGAAAGAGGGAGAGAAAGAAAGGAGGAGCAGCAGTTAGAGCCAGCACAGAGAAGCCTTGAGTCTTGCACCTAGTTGATCAGCTCTTAATATTTTGGGCCATTTCCTTTCACGACGATCGACCTACTTACCTATCTGCTGCTTGCACGTGTTTCCCCCGAGTCGTCTGAGGCTAAGTTGAACAGACTGTGGTCTGCCAGCTCTAGCTAGTCCCGTGCGTGTCCCAAGGATGGGGACATTCTCTTCCCTAACCACAGTGGGGCCATCAGTTTCATTCATTTGCACTGACACAATCTTTTATCTAATCTACTGCCCATCTAGCCATATTCCGTTTTTTGCTTAATATTTCCTTTTTTAATTTTTATTCTTGTTAGTCCACATTTGTAGCACATCACAACTATACTCAGCGTGGAGAGTTGGGGCCTGTACAGAAGACATCTCAATTCTTTTTACTTCTCCCCCATCTCCTGGTCCTCTTCCCACCATACTCTGATTTTCTCACATTGCCTCATGAGACCCTTTGAAGGCGTCCCTCCGTCCCCGTCAGTTCACAGGTGCCCAAGAGGTCACCGAGGCACAGAGACAGGGCTGTCACCGAGCAGGATGTGGGGGTTGGGATGTCCTGACTCATGCTTCGCAGACCTTGACCCCTCTGTCACCATGCCAGGGCTTCTGCCTCGAAGCCCCATTCCCAAAGTGCCTTGAGGCCCAGACACCCAGTTCCTGACCACCTGGGGAAGCTGCCTGTCACCCTGCGTTTGGGCTCCACTGCCACCTCCCCTAAATAGGGCTGCCTCCCTCCCTGGCGCACACTCCTCGCGGGGGTGGGGAGCGGGCAGGGGCCCTGCATCAGTTGTTCCAGATGGTCTGGCTGGCAAGGCCCGGGCTCAGCAGGGCCAGCGGTGGCCAGTGGGAAAGAGGTGGCACAGTCCCAGGGAGCCTCCGGGACCCAGGACAGCGGAGCCTGCCCGGAGCGCCTCCGCACAGCTGACATTGGCCTCTTCCTCCTCAGCTGCTTGTGGAAACCGTGTCCTCCCTCCAAGGGCCCTGGCCCGTGCGCGCCCCGCTTCTGGCTGGAGCCAAGCCTCTGTGCGTCCTCCCTGCCCACACCTGGGACAGTGCCTGCCATCTAGTAGATATCACCACCTGTTTGTGAAATGAATGAATGAAGCAACCAATGAACAGTTTTTCTCTCTGTCTGAGAGGCCAGATTAGCACTTCTCTTCACGGATCTGGGACTCCACCAAACCGATCGTTGGGCTGCCAACGGGGTCTTCTGCTTCATGCAGCACTTATTCCACCTTTTGGCCAAGCTCAGCCCCTTCATACACCGCCTAGTGGAAACCGCGGAAGGAGCTGGAGATGAAAGGCACAGTGCGGGGGCAGTGCCCACCTGGTCCTCACGTCAGCTCAAGGCCCAGCACCGGGGCTCGAAGCTGGAGGACTCCTAGTTCCACACCCAGAAGGACCTGGTGGTATATTTTGACGTATCTTGGATGGTTTCATTGTCAACCTGTCTAGAGGCAAGCAGATGTCAGGGGTGATTTTTGTGCCCTCCCAGATGGCCCTTAGGGCCTCCCAGGCCCATCCAAGGCTCTACCCACCAGGCGTGGGTGGCTGGACTGTGGAGGTTGACTCAAGCCTGCATCTTTGGACTGCGCCAACCAGGCCAAAGGTGTCCCATACCCTGCCTGGTCTGGGATGGTGTCCAGACCCTGGTCCCCAAGGTCCTCCCACCCCTGCTGGACATCGGCCTCTCCCAGTGACTCAGCCCTGACGTCGTGGGGCGAGCGGAAAGGCCATGGGCGTGGGAGGTGGAGGCTCCCTCCCTCCTGTCCTCACCTCCCTGGCCTCAGTCCCCACAACCTTCTTCCCTCCCAACACCCCTGTCTTCTCCCATGAGTCTCTGTGCCGGGCACTGTCATCCTTGGCCATGGAGACACGGGCTGTGTGTGCCTGGTCACTGCGGGTCACACATACGTGACACAGCGACACAGCGTGCACCCTCCTCCCACCCCTCCCTGCCGCCCGCACTAAGTGGGGGCAGTGGGGTACAGGCCCTTTGACAGCCTGCGGCATTCTCTGTTCACACTGGGCCTCTCCTTGCCGCTGGTCCTGGAGCCCCTTATCCGCCTCCCTCAGCTGTTTGATCTCCCCCAGATAGAAGAGGATCCCTGGGTCCCACCCCCCAGGCCAGTGCACTTAGCCTCCAACTCTGTCCTGTCGCACCCCACCCTGCTGGCCCCCTCCTCCGCCCAACTTCAAAGCCCAGAGCTGGCAGGAGCTAATTACATCCCCCCACCCCCCTCGCTTGTTAAGTGTCATTAGCCCCAGTTTACAGATGAGGAAACTGAGACTGGGGAGGTGGAGGACGTCACCCCCTCCATCCCCACCCTGGCCCCTGAGCCAGGGCTGGCACAAGATCTGGGGGCCTTGCCAAGACTCCCCTTCCTTAGAGGACCTGGGGGCCCAATGCCCATTTCCAGCTCGCGCTTCCTGTCTCCCCTCCCCGCCAGCTCTTGTCTCCTTCCCTCGGAGCCAGCAGAGAGGATCTGGGCAGAGCCAGGAGTCCCCAGGATGGGGTGGGCAGGGAGCCGCTCCAAAATCACACACAGGCAAAATGTAAATGAACCCCCAATTATCACCGAGTCAGGGCGCGGCACTGCAGGTAATAGGGCTCGGGAGTGGAGGGACCCCCACCCTCCTGCTCCTAGGTCTGCAGAGGCTCCGCTATGGGAAAGGATGGACGATGTTCTCACCCTGAGTGGGCCTGGGTGAGCCGGGGCGGCGCAGGGCGGGTGGTGCTGACACTGGCAGGGCCTTGGAGGGTGCAGTGCTGGTGCTGCCAGCCGGGACACCCTGCCCTGGGGATGCGAGGGCTCTGTACCCCAGCTCGGGACAGCTTCCCTCTGTGGTCTGGGAACAAGGCCAGCTCTCTGACCCTGTTTGACTTGGACAGCTGGGGCTTAGAAGACTGGGGGATGCTTTGAGACACTCCCTTGACAGACAGGGAAACTGAGTCCCAGAGAGGACAGTGATCAGCCCAGCAGGCGTCACACTGCAGAGGGAAAAGCGAAGGATCTGGGGAACTCAATCAAAGTAGGGAAATCCAAGGCTGGAGAGGATGGAGTGGAGAGCAGAGAAGTGGGGGCTTACGAGGGGGAAATGCACTGTTCGAGAAGCCGTCACCATCCCAAGTGTTGGGATTTCGTAAATTTCTTTCGTGGCTCCGGTTGGCAGATGCAGTGCTGGCCTGTGACAGGAGACACGTGCTGACTCCGTGAGTGCAGTTGAGATGGAGAGCAAACTCAGGAGGAGGCTGAGGCAGGAGGATCGCCTTGAGTTCGAGGCCATCCTGGGCTACATAGTGTGTTCAAGTCCAGCCTGAGCTACATAGTGAGACCCTGTCTGAAAAAACAAAAATGAAAGGAAAAGAGTTGGGAAGTGGAGAGAACCAGAGTCTAAGAGCCCTGTCTGTCCTTTTGGCCATACCCTTCCCTCTTACCAGAGCAGGATGCGAAACTCTGGGGTCCTCGTGGTGTGGTGGCCCCTCGTGAGTGTCTGGGGCTTGCTAAAGTGACTGGGAAGGAGAGGATGGACGGCAGGACACACCAGGGGTCACTGTCCCCTCTGACCCTCTTCTGTTTCCACACTGCTGATACCCACATAGATAGACAGCAAGCAGACCTCCCGTGGTAGGTGCTGGGGGCTCCCCGGGAGTCTCTGTGATATTCACGTTTCCAAGCTCCATGTCCCCTCCCCGAGGTGGGATGGGGGAAGCCTTCCCTGAATCCCCACCCCAGAATGAATCTCCTTCCTCGGCTCGTCAGCAGTGAATTCACAGGACCTCCTTCCTGTACTTATTGCTGCCCGCCCGCTCCTGCCACCTCCCCGTCTAGGAAATGTTGGGTCAGGCTCTCCAGCCAGCCCCACCTGGGGGAATCTGGAGGGCGCCCTGCCCCCGATAAGGCCCCACTCTTCTGTTTGGCCTTGGGCCTGGTCCTGATGCCCTATTTATACGCTCTGGGCCTTAGGTGAGGTATTTCCCCTCCCTGGGCCTCAGTCTCACCAAATCACTTGCACATAGCCTTCTGGTTTGAATAGTACACTCAGAAACTGATTTGGTCCCACCAATGATGTTTAGTTCATCGGAAATCAGAAATCTCACGGGAATCTAAGTCTTAAGTTTCTGCTGAACAGTCTTGCTTTGATTTCTCTCTCCATGACCCAAACAGAGACCATGAAGTGGCCACGAAGAAGGGAATTGGGTGGGTACCAGGTGGGAAGGGATAGCTGAGGGACAGGGTTGGGCGAAGTGGCATCCGAGAGAGAGGCGAGTCATTTCTACATCTGTAAACGCATCAAGCGCCTGAAAGGGGCTCCTGGACAAGGGTGGTGCCTGTCCAAGGTCATACGGCAGTTGGTGGCGGAGCTAGGACTTGAACCTTTGGCTTAGTGACTCCCCAGGATGGCAGGCCGATGCCGCAGAGGTTTGGAGGTAGGACCTGGAGGGATGGGGTGGGAGTAGAGTCTCCCTTTACCCCCAGTACCTCTCAGCCTGAAAGATGAGCAGTTACAAGGAGCCAGAGATTGGTGGGAAGGGGGAGCCCCTCTGGATGGCCGGGGGTCCCAGGCTGTGAGGTAGCCCATGAAAAACCAGCAGAACCTGGCTAGAGAGGTCAAAGGGCAACCCTCTTCCTCCCGGCATGCCTTTGGAGTCCTAGAGGGATTCAGAAAAGGAGAGTAAAGTCCTTCCCACACCTCCCACCAGAGGTCCAGGAGGGTGAAGGAGAACTCCTGGTCCATTCTGGGCTGGTGGAGACAGTCTGGAGCGGTCGCAGGCCACGTCTCCAGCCCTGTGACCCAAGAGGAGGACCAGGGATGACAGGGGCTCATGGCTCCAGGCACCTCCAACAGCTGGTCTTCAAGGCAGCCACTTCCTCCTTCTCAGCCAGGCTGGTCACTGGGGCTGCACTGGGGGAGGACGAGGGATCAGATTATATGAGGTCCCCCGAGCCCTCAGAGAAGATTGCAGGCCTAAGGGACAGAGCCAAGGGGCAGGGGCCAGGCTGGGGTGGGGACACATCTGGAAAATTGGTGGGATTCATTCTGCAGGGGCTGAAGGGCAGGGCCCAGCCACTTCTCCAGCCTCCAGCCCTGTCCCCCATGTGGGTAGCCCTGCTCCTGGGGCTCTTTCCCAGGCCACTCAGAGGAGACCGCAGGGAGCCTCTGGGTCTGGATCCCCTTTTCTTGCTGGTGATGCGGGTCTCGCTATGTAGTTCAGGCTGGCCTTGAACTCACCGTGGAGCCTAAACTGGCCTTGAACTTGTGGCCATCTCCTAGGCCCCTCCCGAGAGGAGACCAGTCTACCCTCGAGCTCATCAAAGTCACAGCCCCTGTCCTGGGAAGACAGTCACCAATCCAGTGGGGAGGAAGATGCCTCTGTGTTCAGGACATAGACACAGGACATCAGAGTGCCTACTGAGTGAACAGCCAGGGGCTGAGGCACAGAGCGCAGGGCCGATCAAATATGGCAGATGGCATGGGAGGGGGGAGCCAGGACCCATGCAGAGGAGGAGGAAGGGACCCGGTGTGGCTCTGCCCAAGGCCATCCTGGCCCCAGTGGCATGGGATGGCAGGGCCTCAGCATTGCCTCAGGATGAGGCTCAGAGGTGCTGCCTTGGGGCCCAGAGAGGCGAGCCGAGCTCCTGGGAGAGAGCGTGGAGGTGGACTGGAATCCAGAAAGCCGGGCCTTAGTCCCGGCCTGAGGGGCTGAGGGGGCGGAGGGAGGATGAGAGTCCTCCTGGGCACAGGGGAGGATGGGAGGGATGCGGAGCCCAGAGGCAGGCCCGGGCCGGAGCCCTGACTGCACTCCTACCCTGTGCCCACTCTGGCCCACCCTGGTTCCCCCCAAGCCAGCCAGCCAGCCCCCCGCTGCTGCCTGGAGAGAGGGTGCCGAGCAACTGCGAGGTCGGCGCGGAGCCTTGGTGGGGGTTGATGGGAGACCGCCAGGCGCCGCTTAATAGGATTTTAATTATACAGCTCCAGCAAGAATTTTTTCCCCCCTGGGCTTGGGCCCTCACAGATACCTCCATCTCCACCTCAGCATCTTCCCAGCCCTGGCAGCCCATACTCCCAGGCCTCTGCCGCCTGCCCTCGCCCACCGTGGGGGACTCTGGCCTGGCTCCTGGGCACTGGGGGAGGGCCTGGCATCCACCCCTGGCCACGGTGGCCAGGACGCAGGCTCCTGGGGAGGCCTTCACGGTGAGATCCCTCAAGGTCTGTCTGCATCGGGCGCTGGGCATGGCAGAACCGACCTCGGCGCTGGGCACACAGGGTGTGACCATCGCTCGGCTCCCCTGTGCACTCCGTGCTCATTTTTCTGGGGTGATTCTGCCCCACGCCAGGCCCTTTGGAGATGATTGTCTCGTGTGACGCTTACCGCTCCGGAGGCAAGCAGGGCAGATGGAACGATAATCTCCGGTTTATGGATCAGGAAACTGAGGCCGGGGAGTCAAGGTGACTTGCTAAGGCCATGATGAGTAAGGAGTCTGGACTCGCCGCGGACTCCACGCTCTGAGCTCTGTTCGTGGCCCTGAGCAGCCATTCTGCTCCACTCCACTCCCAGCCAGGAGGAGCTGTGACATCCCGGTGTGACCTCCAGGCACCGGATGCTACATCCCTCCGAGTCTGGGTCTGGGTCCTTGACTTCAAGCTCCCACCCAAATTTGTCCACTGTAACCCATCACACCGCACGGCACTCGCTGCTCCCCAGTGTGGCCAGTCACCCACGTGTAACCCGTAACGATAAACTTTCCTGTGTCCACCGCTCGGGGACAGAGAGCTTTGTGAAATGCCCTCCACCTCACGGCTGACCTGGCCCCTTCCTAGACTCCCCAGCAAGCAGTGCCAGCCACCAACATATCACCAACTTCCTCAGCCGCAGTACTTTTGAGTGAAGTGTTTCCTGTACATCATTATTGTATCTTTTACATCAACGTTTTAGTTTTAGCCACACAGAAAAGTTGCAAATATATAACAGAGGATTCTCGTACACTTCTTGCCCAGTGTCCCCTGTTGTCTTTTGTTTGGTTTGGTTTTGATTTTGGGTTTTTTTTGTGTGTGTGTTTTTTTATTTGGTGCTGGGGATTGAACTCTGGGCCTTGTGCTTGCAAGGCAAACACTCTAACCGCTGAGCTAAATCCCCAGCCCCATTAATTTTGGTTTTTTGAGATGGGGTCTTGCCATGTAGTCCAGAGTGGCCTGAAACTCACCATGTCGTCACTCGAATGCTCAGTGATCCTCCTGCCTCAGCCTCCTGAGTGCTGGGATTATAGGTGACCAACACCATGCTCAGCTTCTCCCATTGCTAACATCCTATATTACCAGAGTACATTTGTCCCAGCTAAGAAACAAACATTGGTATGTTACTATTAACTGAATCTTTTTTCAAATTTTACCATTTGTTATGTTTTTAATTGCCACAGTATTACATGGACAGCATGGGAAAATAAGTAGTACAGTATGGAGCTCCCATCACTCCTTCCCCACGGCCTGTGCTACCCCAAGGGTAATTCTTCTGCCCCCCTCTGTGCCGGGTAGCAGCTGGTGTCCATAGGTGCTCAGGAGTGAGTCTGTGAATGCAGAGTGAACTAGGGTTTCAGGAAAGCCACATGGCTGTCACTGGCCGTGGGCAGTGCCCCCGACACATGTACAGCAGGAAGGAAGGTTCCAGAGAGCCGGGGTCTGCCCTCAGGGGTCCCTGGCCTGTGCAGGAGGTCCCGGCCGACCTTTTTGCCCAAGGCTGGACAAAGCCTCTGCCCACCTCTGGCGGATGTGGCTTTGTGTTTCTGCTGGAGGCAGGGCCTGCGCTCAGCCTCGCCGGAGGAGGCGGCCCTCTTGCAACCTCTTCCCTCTTATCTGTGCCTTCCTCCCTAGAGGGCAACTGTGAGCCACGGCTGCAGCCTACCGGCCCAGCAGGGCCTGCTGCCACCTTCTAGGGTCACGGAGGCCTCCACGGGTACTGTGCCCTCTTTCTCTTTGCTTTCCCCGAGGCCCTGGGGACGGGGCTGGGCTGGAAGGGAGCTGTGGTGCTGAGGACCCGTCTGGCCGAGGAGCTGGTCGTCTTGATCCGTCGTCGGTGGCCACTCCATCCACCCTGCCTCGGGGCTCGGCCGCCTCTGCCAATCACAGGGAAGAGAGGAAGTTTGAGTGAAGATGGTGGCGGCAGCTGTCACCCACGGTGGCTTGTCCCTCCAATTTTAAGCTTTCTCCAGGGCCCCACCACCTCCACTTTGATGCCTGGGCCGTCAAGTCAGAAGGGACCGGGCAGGAAAAGGGCTCTGGAGACCAGTGGGGGTCTTGGGGAGGGTGATGGAGAGAGGACACCAAGGAGGGGAGTGGGGGTGTGTGCGCACATGAGTCTGAAGGGGTGCATGTATGTGTATGTGTGTGCCTGTGTGTGTGCAGGCTGAGAAGGGGCCATGCCCCCCAGATGACCCGGGATAGGTCTGCAGCAGGAAGGCCAAACCCTGGGAGACCCAGGTCCCTGGCCATCATGAGGCCCAAGCCCAGGGAAAGCTGTGGAGCTGGCCAGCCAGGGGGCGGGGACCACAGCATCACGGCCGCTGCAGTGGCACGAGATGAAAGGCCAGGAGCGGGGCTGTTGGCAGCCGGACAGGCAGCCGGGTGGAGGCGTGGGGTGGGGGAGGGGAGATAACCATCTGCCAGGTGTAGACATGGCAGAGTGTGGAGGACGCGGGCAGAGTCCTAGCCCTTGGGATCGGGAGCCTGAAGTTGGAAGGGTTCCCTGTGAGGTCATCTGGTCCAGCCTTGTGCCTTGGGGCGCTTGGCCTCAAACCACGCAGGGCCTGCCCGGGGGTGGCTTCTGAGGCTGAGTGCTCACCTGCCCTTGCACCCAGTCCAGAGTAGTGCTTCCTTGGAGCCCTCTCTGTGCCCTTGAAGGTACACCCCTCCCTGGGGACGCTCAGCCAGGCCCTGCCGCCTGTAGGCGCCTGCTGAGTGCTGGAGGCCACCAACACCTCCAGGCCGGGCCCATCTTGGTCATCTTTTGCCCCTGCTTCTGAATTTCTCTCACTGGAGCTTTGTATTATTGGCCCACCCTAACCTTGCAAAGGAGCTTCCTAGACTATGGAGAAAGAAGAAGGGACTTTCTTGCTTCCTAAATCTCTTCTTACCTCTCTAAATTCTCTTGTTCAGGTTTCCGCCCTTTGTCCCCCAGAAATTCCTTCCCCATTCCCCGCTCTGGGCCATTTCCCCACAGCTCCCGCGGTGGCCTTTCTAGCATGAAACTCGGGGTGTTATTCTCTGCTCCACAGCCCCCAGATGCTAAATGCATGGTGACACCTGGGCAGCCCAGGGCTCTTGTGCAGCCAGAAGCCCACCCATGGCTCCCACCCAGTCAGGGGCTTCTCCTACTGAGAGGTTGAAATAAATAGCAGTCCTGTCCACATGCCAATGTCAGAGGTGGAATTTGTGGAAGTCCTGGGATGAAATAAAAACCATATTAATATCTCTGTTAAGTCTCCTTCCTTTCAAAGACATACATACCATGGGGTTTTGGGGGTTTTTTCCACTGGAGAAAAGGGGATGGGTTCTTTGTTTCTGAAAGGTGGTGCCGGGGATCAAACTCAGGGCCTTGCGCTTTCTATGCAAATGCTCTACCACTGAGCTAAATCCCCAAACCCAGGTGATGGATTCTTACATAACAAAATTTCCTAGTGTCATTGAACACCCAGGTGTTTGTTTCTGAGTCCCGGGGTACTCATGAATTAGCAAAGTATTCAAAATAGATCCACACAGAGGGTAGGAAACATTCTGATCTGCTATATAACCCTAGAACTCCATCATGAAAGGAGGTTCCAGATGGAACATTAATAAAATTTGGCAGTGAATTTTTTTTTTCAGTTCTAGGGATTGAAGCCAGTGGCACTCTACCATTGAATACAGTCCCAATCCTTTTTATTTCATTATTTTTATCTGTCTTGTTGGGCCTTGAACTTGAGATCCTCCTGCCTCAGCCTCCCTGAGGGCTGGGATGATAGCTGTGTGCCACTGTGCCTGAATGATATTGAATCTTTACATCACCAGTTTGAAGGACACTTAACATTGGAATTACAAAGCATTAGATTTTGTATTTAAAATCTTATTTAATTAGATTTAGACAATTTTACATTAAAATGTAGATTTAATTAAACATTATTAACTTAATGTTTTGATATTCATTAATTATACATTTATATCTCTCTTTCAAGGTAAATTTTTTGGGTTTTGTTGCTTTAATTTTGAGACATACTCTCACTAAATCACTAAACTGCCCCATCTGGGTTTTGAATTTACAATCCTTCTACTTCAACCTTCCAGAGTGCTGGGATTACAGGCATGTGCTACAGTGCCTGGCAATTTGAAAATGTGTGTGTGTGTGTGTGTGTGTGTGTGTATTTTACTGGAGATTGAACCCAGGGCGTTCATACTGAACTGCAGCTGCAATCCTTCAAAAAATTTTTATTTAATTTTTTTTTTTTTTTTTTTGGTGCTGGGGATCGAACTCAGGACCTTGTGCTTACGCGGCAGGCACTCTAACCGTTGAGCTACACCCCCAGCCCCAAATTTTCATTTAATTTTGAGACATGGTCTTACTAAGTTGCTAGATTGTCCAAGCTGAGCTCAAACTTGGGATCCTCCTGGCTCGGCCTCCTAGATTGCTGCGATTATAGGTTACAGGTGTGTGCCACCATGCCTGGCTTAGAATATGTTAGTCACATAAATATTTGGTCATATAAAAAACTTGGCTTTATGCAAATTTTTTTATTTTCTCGTTTTGAAGGAATATTATTGAGCAAGATAGAAAGACCTTATTTTATTTAGCAATGTATTATCTCGACAGTGGCCCTCCAATAATACTCTTGTCCTGGGCCCCACGCATTTTGGGGTGGCCCGTTCTCTGTTTCCTGCTGGGCTCCTCAGTGTGGTCCCAAAAGCCTGTACTACTTGGCCTCTGCTTGCTTCTCCTGCTCAGTCTCCAGGCCGCCCTGGACAGGGGTTTCTGGGACACACATCTTGCTGGCCTGCCCCAGCCTGACATGACTGCTCCTTCGCTTGAATGACTGGCAGATGCTACTCCTGCTTCGAGCCTCAGCCAGTATGTGCCTCCCTGGCCCCAGCAGGCCGAGGGTGCCCTTCTGGATGCCCACGTGGTGAAAACAGTGCTTCCATCACGTGACAGGCTGGTAAGTGGCCTCCCTGTGGTTCAGGACCTCCGGTAGGTAGGAACTTGGGCTCGTTGAGGACCAGGGCTCAGTGCCAGGATGGTAGGGCCTGAAGACCTCGGACGTCTACAGGACTTGGACACTGAAAAAACTCAAACACTAGGGGAAGCTGGCTGAGGCCTTGGGCGTTGCCCAGCAGTGTAAACCAGAGTGGGCCCCAAAGAGCCAGGGCTGGTCTGAGGAGACTGGAGGATCTCCGTGGGCTCCTGCCGCCACCATCTTTGAGGCCAGATGGTAACTAGAAGAGCCAGGGGCTCAGCGAAGGGGGCAGAAGGTGGGGCATGGCTGTCCTGGCTCACCCACGTCCCTTGAAGAACTGTGGCCTATCCGTCAGGATAGCACGGAAGACCACCTCACCCAAGTCTCCTGTTTGACAGAGGAGCAAAGTGAGGCTCAAGGGGAGCAAATTGGCCCTAGGTGATGGAGAGGCAGAGCCAGGTCGGACTTGGGGTTTCCTGACCCCTCATCCAGGGTGTGCTCTGACTGTCCCTCGGACCTCTGGGACAAGAACATTCTCTACGTGGGGATGGTGGAACCCACAGCCACGAGGACACAGTCCAAGTCCCCACCGTGGTCGCAGGTCCTATGAGAGACCTTCCTGACACTGTCATCATCTTTGGGCTCCCCATGGCACACAGGGCATAGCTCCTCCTGCCCCTTCCTGCCTCAGCCTCCTCTCCCTCTTTCTCGTGGACTAGAGACTCCGGCCTTTCTGGCCCTGGCCTCTCACTGGTCCAACCTTCTGCCTGTGGGTCCCCAGGCCTAAGTCTCCATTTATCCTTCAGTGACCTGAGGCCCAGGCCCCTGAGATCCTGGTTCCTTTAACCCAAAGGCCACAGAGTCTGAGGCGGCCACAAGACCTGGGAAGTAGGAGTAAGAGGCCCAGCCCCTGTTTTGTTATTTATTGTCATCAACATCTTCCTGAGGGTGATAAATAACACTGAGGCCCCACTCTGGACCAACAGCCTTGCTTAAGCCAGATGCTATTATTTGCTCCACTTTTCGGCTGGAGAACCAGGGCTCAGAGAGGCCGAGGGGAGCCCGGAGCCGCCTCATTAGAAAGGGTCGGAAAGGGCTGGCTCCAGGTCCACTGGGGCGCCTGTTTGAGCGGTTCTGCTCTCCCCGCCGCCCCCCCCTCCTCCCAGGACACCTGAGAAACCTTCTGTCCAGGACCCGGGCTCAGGCAAAGATCCATTCAGAGGGGCAGCCCGGGTTCCCTCCTCTCTGTCCTCACACCCACATCAGGAAACCAAAGGTGCTAGGACGAGAGGACAGAGAAGGGACTCTGGGCATCCCTGGCTGTGCCTACTGCCCTGAATGTGGGGTCACAGGTCCCAAAACATCAAGGCCAAGAGCAGGCACAGTGGGACCTCTGGTGTGTACCTGCGTGGCCCGGCAGTTTCTGTGTGTTCCCAGAATGCACCGGGCTAGCCCTGCACACCCCTGCACACCGATCTTTGAGCAGCAGTGTGCTATTCGGTCTTCCTGTTCCCAACAGGCTCAGCGTCTCTCGGCACAGCGGAGCCCTCGCCGGCCTCCCTGGTGAAGCACTGGCCAGCAGGAAGGCGGGGTTGGGGGGTTGGTTAAGGCAGGACCCTGGGCCGGAGACTGCAGCAGGCTTCCGGGAGGAGGCAGAAGCTGAACCCGGCTGGGTTGGCCGCCTTCGCTAGATTAAGCTCAGATAACTGCAGCTGCTTGTAGTGAAATAAAACGGGCCGGCTCGGGAGGGAGCGAGTTCTCATTACCGGAGCCTCACAGGGAGGCTCAGCAGTAGCTCATGAAGGGTACGCCTCAATAAAACTGGGGGACGAGGAAAACAAATCTGATTATGTTTTAAAAATCCAAGTCGGGGCTGGGGATTGAGCTCAGTGATTAGAGCGCTCGCTTCGCAAGCACAAGGCCCTGAATTCGATCCCCAGTACCAAAAAAATATGTATATATATCTATATATATATATCAATTTATAAAGGAGATTCAAAGACTGCATTCGGCAAACGCATCGATGTCCTGTAATAGGTTGCTGGGGTCCTAGGGAGTTGCAGAAGGCACTAATGAACTAGGGAGAGGAATGCAGGGTGAAGCACTTGGACCTTTATCTTAGAGGGCACTGAGGAACTGGGTGAGTAGCAGAGAGAAAGCTAAATCTTGGGAAGATGAATTAGACAGCACCATGCTACGTCAGATTAGGGTCAGGAGGGACGGGGAAGGGAGGAGGCAAATTACAGTATTAACCAAGTGCACAACAGCCTGTGTGTGTGGTCACGCATACAGTGTTGTACGTGTAAGACCCCTCAGTGTGTAGACACCGGGTGGTTGTGACAGCGCTCAATGGTGCCCAGGTTTGAAGCAGGGGCCAACCTACTTGATCGCCCATCCTGTTTCCAAAGTCTTAGGCACGTGCAGGAGTATGTACGGAATCGTGCGCACACCGAGGCACACACCAGTATGTGTGGACTCCACCACTGTGTTCATTTCCCGGGGCTCTGTGTATTAGCAGGCTCTGATCCGCACCCGGTCAGCCAACCCCTGCCTTGGCGCATGCTGAGCCAGGGCCCTTCCCGCGCCAGCCCAGTGAGTCGTCCTGTGTGTCCTGCATGGCACCAGCTGCTGTCTGTGTCTGTGAGGAACCTTGCCGAGGGTCACATTTCTATCCAAAGCAGAGCTGAACCCCAGGACTCCAAGGTCAGCGCTTGTGTGTCGGTGGCCACCTCCAGCACGAGGGAGTGAGTGGGGAGGGGGTGGGGCACTGTTACCTCTGAGCCCAGGTAGGGCACTTCCTCCCAGGCCGCTGGGGTCCTGGGTGAGTGTCTACCTGCCCAAGCTCCCTGCCTCCACAGGGGCTTCATCCGCACTGCCTCCTGGGCTCATCCCAGCTCCCTGCCAACCTGTATCCCCAACGTGCTCCATCTGCCCGTTTCCACCCAGCCGGGCTCTCCAGTCATCCTTCTGGCGCAGGAGGGCGAGGGGGCGGCTTGTGGGCGTAGTGACGCCGTGCTGTCTGCTCAGCCGTCCGCTTGTTATTACCTCTCCTCCAGGCTCCCATTAGCCCGCCTGCCCCAGAGGCCCGCGCAGCCTCCCTGCTCCTCGGCACCTTTGTTCCTTAATTATCACTGGGAGCCCCACTCACCTGCCTGCCACTTTGTAAGAAGCTGTCTGGCTCCCCTTTGCCTCCCGATCCCCCAGGACCTAAGCCCCTCCACCCTGGGGCGGGGGCTGGTGTCTAGCAGCGGCTTGCCCAAGGCTCCAACAGGCTCCAGAGCCTCAGGCCTGGCCTGTGCCCAGCCCCTCGTAGAGGCTTTTTCTCTCAGTCCCTGCCACCTCCTCCGAGGACCCTGTGCAGTTAATCCTGTCCTGGGTATCAAGGCTGGAAGGGACTTTAAACTCTCATGTGACTCCCCAGTGACTATCTGGATTGGGCACCTACAGAAGGCACTCGATGAATATTCAGAAAGGACAATTAATCTTGCAGCCTTTACTTGACTGCCCCCTTTGATGGGCAGCTCACTCCTTCCCAAGGCGGCCAGTGCCACCCCAAGATGGCTGGGACTACTACTGCTATATGAAACCATTCTCGGCTGGGCATGGTGACGCATGCCTGTAATCCCAGCATTTGGGAGGCAGAGGCAGGAGAATGGAGTTCAAGACCAGCCTGGGCTACGCAGCAAGACTGCACCTCAAAAAAATCTGAAACATAAAAATGAAAATAAAGTAAAGCCACTCTCTCCTCATGCAGAATCCACAGCTCCCCCCAGCACCTTCTGATTTTCATGGCTGTAAGTCTAGAGTCCACTTTGCTGTGTTCTCAGAATTTGAGGCTCAGTGCGGTCTTCCCTACTGGGGTTCAGGGCTGGCCACCCCAGGCAGGAAACCTCCCGGGCACTGGCCATGAGGCCCCCGGCTCCTTGCTGCACCCTGGGCCAGGAGGCAGGCTTGCCCTGGCCCAGCTCTAGCCCTGGCTTTCCTCCCATGTCCCAGGCCTCTGGCCGCTGTTCTTGGGCAGGAAGGCGCAGGGAGGAGGCACCGGGCGGGAAGCCTGCAGCCTAACAAGCTCTGACAGCGGCAGTCACTGCGGAGGAGGGCGCTGGCGGCACTCGGCAGCACTTGCAGGCCAGGTTGGGGGTGTGGAGGTGGCCTCGGGGAGTCGGTGGGTGACAGGAACCTTCCCTGTCGGCCAGCTGCTACCATGCTCGCCTAAGCCTCAGTGCATCATGGGCAAGGCAGCGAGGGCCGAGTGGGCAGTGAGTGGCCCACAGGTTGCCGAGGACACCTCCTCTTAGGACAGTGCCCATCCTCGCTCAGCTCCTGGGGATGACCACAGTGGGCTGCCGGAGCTCGAAGATGCCTTTGAATCTGGCCCTTCACCCACGGTCACATAGAGGAGGGGACAGGCAGACTGGGGGACGCTGTGTCCTCAGAGGGTCTCAGAGCCTGGGCCTGTTGCCACCACTGTCCTCGGAGGTTTCTCCCAAAGGCCATCTCCATGTTCGTTAAATGCGTCTCGTCCCTCTCACAGCGGGACCTGTGCAGGCAGGGTTGGGCCTCCCTCCCCTGGCAGACTGGAGGCTCCGCAGTGAGGTGGCACTTGAAGGGTGGGACCACAGCTCTGCCACACTGAGCACCCAGAGAGCCCCAGGGAGCTGGGGGAGGCCTTGGCTCTGTCGAGGGCCCTCTGGACAAACACTAGCTGGGGCGGAGGACTGGTCGGGAGGCCACCTCTTGCCACCAGACCGTGACCTCAGCCCGGCTGCCTCTACAGCTCTCCGGATCTGAGTCAGTCCCTTCCTAGGCTGCTGCTGGGCCGCCATCCCCAGGGCCAGCCCCAGGGGGCCACTAGCTTCCACCATGCACCCCACCCTGATGGAGGCTCTGCCCAGCCCTGCCTGGGCAGCCAGGGCTCTGGAGGACATGAGGGGACAGCAGAGGGTGGAGGTCCCCTGCCCGGCCACCCTCTCCTCCAGCCTCCCCGCCTTTCCTCCACGCTGAGACAGCTTCTCCGTGTGGTGCTGGTGTGTGGCCTGGTCAGGTGCCACCAGGACACAGAGGGATCCCCACAGCAGGCTGGGCACAGAGGGAACGTCCACAAGCAACGGGTGGTTCTATGATAGTCACTTCCCTGGGGTCTTCTTTGGGGATAACCTTTCTCCTAATAACAAAGCACACGAAGATAGTCTCCTGGGATGTCCCCAGAGCCTGTGTGTAGCCTCACAGGGAGTCGGGGACAGGGGACACAGATCTCCTGCAGAGGATGGGTGCCAGGTGACCTTGGCTGATCTCAGCCTCATCCCTTAGCCCAAGGCGTCGTCCTTTTTTAGAATTGTTATTTGCACAGGTTCACTGTCCATAGTGATTACATTCATCGTGGGGAACTGGAATATGGACAGAAGACCTTTGCTTTGTATGCCCTCCCCACCTCTCAGTCTAAAGGATCTCCATAAACGCTCACCAGTACAAATTCTTTGCCTGCTGCAACCCTTCCAGCACCCTCGTACCTCACCCAAAACAGCAAGGCCCTGTCCCTTCCAGGCCCTGCCCCACTCTGGACCTATTGCCTTGTCCCTCATTCATTCCACCCCAGGCTGGTCTTCCTCACACACCCAGCCCTCTGCCTCAGGGGCTTTGCATTGAGCATTCCTTCCAGCCACAGTGCTCTTCCTTGCACTTTTCCTTATTCTTGTTCCTGGAAACTCAAAAGACTTCCTCGAGGAGAGGCCTTCCTCGAGGACCAGTCTGAAGCATCGCCCCTTCCTCTCCTGCTAACCCCCACCCCCATCTCTCAGCTCTCTGCACACTTTTGGTGAGTGTTACTGACTTGATTAGGTGTGCACCCAGCCCCCACTGGAGTGTAAGCCCCACAAGGACAAGGATGTGACTGTAAATTCTGTGCCTAGCACAGGGCCTACCCAGGACCAGGGGAGCTGTCCCTGCAGGAATTTAGGGGCGACACCTGGTCCTTTGGCTCCCAGGCCTCAAAGGGTGCCCGAGCCGCAGGACAAGGGGAAGTGTGTGGCATGGGGCTGCCAGCCAGAGCATCCCTGGAACCCCTCACCACCTCAGGATACCCTGCAGTCCTGTTTGCTGTGCATCCCCAGTCTGGGGGGACGGGAAAGGGTGCCTGGCAAGTCCACGGGTCAGGCCTCCGCTGAGCTCCGAGCCGGGTCTCCAAGGCTGGAGCTGTTGCTGTTTGGCCCAGCGGCGCCTTCTCCTTCCTGGGATCCGCTCTGGCCCTGGGCCCTCAGCAGCGTGCCCAGGGCGGCCACCAGTCTCTCCTCTGACTGCCTCTCCCTCACCCTCCCATGTGTCCTGGGTCATCCCTGCCCGTCCATCCCACAAGAGACCGGAAAACCAACCCCCAGGGGCAGCTTCGCGTCCGTGGGCCCAGGACTCCACCAAATGCCTCACTTCCTCCGTGACCCCCGGGAACTCTGCTGCTTCTTTCTCCAGGGGAGGTGGAGATAGTAAAGCATTTTGAACATTAAGTGGGAAAACATCTAATAAGCACCTCGCAGAATTCAGGAAAACAGGTAATATTTACAAAGGGGGAGGCTCATCCCCTTTCAGCCTTCACATCGCCTCCAAGGGAACTGCCGTGGCTCCCTCTCCCCACCTCGTGTGATCTACACTCCTGGGCCAGGTGCTCAGTGTCTCCAGTGTGTGGCCTGTCTCGTCCTTCCTGCTTTCTCTGTCTCTCTCTCTCTCTCTGACTTTTTTTTTTTTTTTTTTTTTTGGTGGTGCCGGGGATCGAACTCAGGGACTTGTGCTTGCAAGGCAAGCACTCTAATCACTGAGCTAAATCCCCAGCCCCCTCTCTCTCTCTCTGGATTGAATCCAGGGCCTTCACACTGCGCTATATCCCCAGCTCTTTTTATTTTTTGATTTTTTTCATTTTGAGACAAGGTGTCACTAAGTCACTAAAGCACCCAAATTGGGCTCAAACTTGCAATCCTCCTGCCTCAGCCCCTCAGAGTGCTGGAATTACAGGCATGTGCCATCACACCTGGCTGGCCTGATCTCTTCAATCCAGACTTCGCTCCCAAAATGTCCTGGACCCTCCTTCTCTCTCTCTCTCTCTATCTCTCTGTCTCTGCCTGTGTCCCCAGGGAGCACAGCACTGTCATCTTTCCACTATTCCCTTAGTCCTCTCTGCCATCCTACTGGTCTTGCCCAGCCCCCTCTTCCAGGAAGCCCTCCAGACCACTCCTGTCCTGATCATTCTGTCTCCTCCAGAACCATCGTGAGGGCAGAGGTGTTGGAGAGGTTGGGTGTTCAAGGATCACCTCTCCCCAGGCTGGCTAATTCCTCGTAGGCAGAGAGCCCCTCCTGGGCCTCTCCAGCACTTGCTAGGGTGCTAAACACATGCTAAGTACTCAATACATATCTGTCTTTTGATTTACTACAAAGCCACACATAAGACGCACAGATGCTGGGAGGATTCTAGCAGGGGTGAACTGTGTTTGGTCTTCTGTAGCAGGAACTGGACTCGGTGCTCCATACATGATCTCCTAATTGTCACCATGCTGGGAGGTTGCATTAACCCCATTTCACAGATGGGAAGGTGGAGGCTCAAAGAGGTGCCGTGACTTGTCCGGGGTCACGTGGCTACAAGTTGGCGGGGCCAGACCTGACTAGGGGGAGCGGAGGGCACATGAAGGAGAGGACATTCCAGACGGGGAGCAGCCTGTTCCTGTTCAAAGGCTCCGAGGGGGAGGCCAAACTGACGGTTGGAGGGGAGAGGGGTTCCTGGCGGAAGTACTGGTTTGCCTGTTTGAAGAAGACAGAGAGAGCTCTGGTTTTTCCCCAGCCAGCCAAGAAAGGGGTGGCAGGGCCCTCCGGGTGAACTAGCTGTAGCTGGAGTTTTTTCCAGGGAACTCTGTAGCTGATCCTGTCACACCAGCTGAAACGTTCAGCCTCTGGTCCCAGGGCTCAGGGACAGAGACCATAGGGCCTGTGCCCTCTCCCTGCAGAAGCAGGGGCCTCAGAGAGACTAGGAGGGCACCCAGTGACCCCGGCTTCCCGACCCTCCTCAGCCTCTCCAGCATCACTTGTCCAAGCGCCCAAAGCCCTTCATATCGCAGGCCCTCAGCTGTCACCAGCCCTTGTCCCTGGTATGCCCCCGGCAGGCCTGATCTGTCCCCAGCCCTCAGGGAGGTGCCAGCATCGGAGTCTGCTGTTTGCAGTACTCGGAGGCACAGAGACCCTCTTGGTTCCCCAGACCCCGCTGCCTGGCCCCCCGCAGGCAGCCAGGCCCAGCTGGAATAACACAGAATAACACGCCTCCCTCCCGCCCTCCTCCCACAAGCGCTGGACTATTTACGGCTCATCAGGGCCTTCACACCCATGAGCTCACTGGAGCCTCCCCACCCGCCCCGGGAACCCAGCAGCGCGGGCACAATTAGCTCCATTTTGTAGATGGGGAAACCGAGGCTAGGCTGACCTGGGAGCTCCCAGAGCCCAGCCTTCTGCCTCCTTAGCTTGAGGCTCCCCTCCTTTCCTCCAGATGGGCGGCCCTGACACCCCGGAGTTTGCAGTGGGGGTGCCAGGGCCGTTGGTGGAGGGGAAGGATCTGCTGAGCTAGCCAGTCCCTGGAGCTGGAAGGAGCCCAGGCAGCCAGCCAGGACGGCAGGGTGGGGGGAGGTGTTCATGCCTTGGCCCCGGCTGGGCGAGAGCCTGCAGGGACACCTTCAGGCCGGCAAGCTGCCTGGGAACACAGTTAGGGTGTCTGGCCCCAGAGTAGAACGGAGGGGAGGGGGAGGTCCCGCCTCAGAGCTTCTTCCTGGGTGACCAGACACAGGTGGCTGGACGCTAGCTGCAGCCAGAGGACACCAGGTGGATACTGAGAGGACGCCCCAGGCATAGACTCTGCTTGGGCAGAGTCCCTCTGCTGTGTGACCAGGGGGAGTAGGGCCACCCTTGTCGTCTGCCCAGGGATCATTAGCCTCCCTCCTCCCCTTCCTCCTGTGGAGCTTCCTGAGTGGACCCCCCGCCCCTGGGATCCTCTGTCGCCCACCCTCCAGGACGTGCTGTCCCTCCAGTCAGCATAAGAGTCCCCGATTCCCAGAAGCCTTCTCCCATCCTGCCTCACACTCTGACCAGCTGCTCCCCCAGCTCAGGAAGCTGCGGTTCAGATTCTCTCTGTTCTCTGTCTCAGGCGGGTGCCCCGGAAGGGGAGCTCCGCCCCCGCCCCAGTAGGTGTAGAGAGTGGCAGGGACTAGGACTGTGTCTCCCTCTCCCATGGTGCCAGCCTCCTTCCCGTGGCCCGGGGAGGCTCTGCCCATAGGGGGCGCCCAAACAGTGTCTCAGAGGCGCGGCCTCTCCGGCTGCGGCAGCACCGTGATTCACCTGCGCGAGGTGGGCCTGCAGATGCGTCAGTGCACCCCGCAGCGCCAGCCCCCTTTCCAGCCAGCACTCTGACTAATGGCAGGAGGACTTCTAGATAAGGAGAGAGCCTTCTCCTCGGGGTGGGAGGGTGGGGACTGGACGGTGAGCGCCAAAGAGGCGCCCTTGGCCTTCCAGGCTCCGGGGAGAGGCCGAGGCCATCCGCAGGGTGCACCAGGGAAGCAGATGTCCTCTTTGGCCCCGTGCTGAACACTTGGGCTCTTAAGCAAAGTCCCCGAGCAGGGAACTCGTGTCCTTCCCCAACCAAGTCTGTCGGAAAGAGTGGTGAGTCAGTTGCGGCCATGAACTCATCCTCAGCAGTAAAAAAAAGGAAAACAAACAGGCCTGTCCCCCAGCAGGGGACAGGGCAGGGTGGGGAGAGGGTTTTCCCCGGCTGGGCAGAGAGGATCGCCAGCTTTTGAAGTCTCACAAGTGAGGCAGGCGTCCGTACAGCCCCTAGAAACTCAACCACATCAAAGCCACCAGAGGAAGGTGCTCGAGGGGGATGCTGTGTGACTACACGCAGTCACAGTCACACACAGTGACACAACTGAGTCCCTCAGAGGGACACACAGTGACACACACAGTTGGGTTGAGGCTACGACACCCAGCTACACACACACCACGTGCCAAGCCAGGTACTCCCCAGGTGATCCCTTGGAGACGGTCACACAGAAGCACAGCAGACTCTGGCAGGCACACCTGGGGACAGTGTCACCGTGTCACACACTGTCCCACATTCCTGACGGCTGTCTCCACTGAGAGAGGCACAGAGCTACACAGACAGCCACGTCCACACGCCCAGCACCCCACCGCCTTCAGAATGGTCCCTGGGCATCTTGCACACGGCAGACAGCGCCCATTTCTACACACGTAGTCACAGAAACACATAACCACTCGCAGAGTCACATGCGCCCACAGCCACATAGCTCCCCACCACGCACAGCGCCGTGCCCAAACCAGAGTCACATACACGCACACACACACACAGTCTGTTACATGCCCAACCCATACATAGTTATGCACTAGTCATGTGGTCCCAGTGACACACAAACCATCCACACAGTTTCACACACAATCTCGCAGGGGCACGTTGTCCGTTGTCCATGGGTCCTGGTGGAGACTGGCCCTGGGTGGCGATGGGGGTGTGTGACTCACAGCTGCCTGGTCCAGTGCTCCCTCCTCCCGGCTGCACCACCTCGGCCGCCCCTCCCTGCACCGAGCCCCCTCCTCTTGGAGGTGTGAACTTTTAAAAGCATTTGGGTTGGAAAACACCCTGTACTAGGGTCCAGAGAGCCAGACTTCCATCCAGTTCCAGCCTGTCACCTTGGGCCAGTCTTGTCCCCTCTGGAGCTCAGCACTGTCCGTGTAATCTAAGGACTGGGACACTAGAGGAGTTAGTTTCTCAGCAGGGTGTTTATTAATATGCAGATTTCTAGGCCCACCCTAAACCTTCTTGATTCCAGAATTTGATACCACTGTCTCTGGGGACCGCTGGGGTGCCTTTCAGTTCTAAGAAGGCTGAGAAAGTTGAGCCACCTTGCTGGAGGTTGAGGGCTTGTCCCAAGGCTGCAGAGGCCCCTCCCAGTCCGGGGCACCTGGCACGCAGGAGTCAGTGCCACCTTCCAGGAGGGCCACGTCATTTCTGTGATTTAGAGGCTTGGACTGGTGAAGGGCTTGTGGTTAGAGCAGGTGCTGACCAGAACTTCCCGGCCCTGTTCTTCGCTGAGGCCGGGCTTCCTCAGTGGGCTGAGCTAGTCAGAGTTTACTGGGACCTCTCTAGGGCTCACCATGCCCAGGTGTTCCAGGGACCAGGAGAGCCCCTGCTTCCAAACCCAAGCCCAAGAGGGGGCGGGGCAAAGTCAGGAAAAGTCCCTGTGAAAGTCTCCAGCTCCAGGGACTTGAATGAGAGTTTGGTTCATTTTTCACCCAGTTTCCTACTTGAGTCACTCTGCTTCCTGCTTTCTACCTAGCTCCTTTCCTGATACTCAGGAAACAGAGTCACAACATTGGCAGGTACCTAGCTCACTCCTCCAGCCCACGGTATAGCCCCTTGAGGACACCCATCATCTGAACAGCGGCAGCGCTGGCCATCCACGTGCTGGCACCTGCTAGTCACATACGACGTCTCATTTAAGCCTCACGACCATTTCATGTGATTGGCATGATTAAGTTCATTTCTTTTTTTGTTTTGTTTTTTTTTTGAGACAGGGTCTCAGTATGTATGCCAGGCTGGCCTTGGACTCATTATGTAGCCCGGGCTGGCCATGAATTTGAGGCAATCCTGCCTCACCCTCTCGAGTGCTGGACCATGCGTGGCTGATTAAAAAACCATGAGGTTCAGAAATCCTCAGGCATCTGTCCCAAGCCCCTTGCCTAGGTCACTGCAGCGCTATGTTCACCCCTCCAGCTTGGGCTCCACGGCGCAGCCGCTCAGCCACATCCCGTGCGTCCTGGCCCCTGAAGCACACCTTGCTGACACTTTCGAGGACAGACTGCATGCAGTAAACTCACATGTTGGCGGAAGCAAAGCTCCATTGGAGGCAAGCCTGCCCCAGAATGTCCCATTCCAGCAGAGGAGACGATGCAAAATAATCACCCTATATCCAGTAAAAGGAAGGGTTTGGGAATTTAGCTCAGTGGTAGAGCACTTGCCTAGCAAGCACGAGGCCTTGAGTTCGATCCCCAGCACCCCCTCACAAATCCAGTAAAAAGGGTTGGTGACTAAGACTGAAGTGGAAAATGTGCTGGTTTTGAAAGCTCAAATTATTTAAAATGTCCTCCTATGAAACCTAAATCTGCATTTCTACGGGTTTCTCCTTTTTACTTATTTAATTCTTTTTTTTTTTTTTTTTGAGACAGGTGTCATTATGTAGTTCAGGATGGCCTCAAATTTGCCATGCTCCTCCTGCCTCAGTCTCCCAAATTCTGGGATTACGGGCTGGCACCACCATGCCTAGTTTTTGCATTCTGGCTTTAAAAGTCACACAGAATTCAGTGAAAGTCCAGACAATTCTCACATCCCCACTGCCCCTGTCTGCGGGGCCAGCTCCTTACTCTTCTCCATGGACCACCCTCTCTGCTGAGGTCAGCTCTGCCCAGGCCAGCGGCACCCTGTCACACAGCCCCGAGAGACCCCTGCAGGCCTGCACGAAAGCCAGGCTCTGATACTCCGCATCCATTTCCTTCACTCCCTCAGAGAGAGGAGGGCCGCTCTGGAAAATCCCAGAGAGCCCCAGAGTCGGAGGCCAGGGGTCTGACCCCAGCTCTGCCACTAATGTTTGTGCAATGGTGGGTGAGACTCCGGGCTGCTCTGGTCACTGGTTTCTTCATCTTCGAAATGGGGAGAGCAACAGCAGCCCTGCCCGGGAGGATGAGCCAAGTCCAAGTGCAAGAACATTCCTCACGCCACCCAGGAGGCAGAGACGCTGGGAGCAGCCCTGGAACTCGTCATGGCGGCACACACCTGTAATCCCAGCGCTTTGGGAGGCTGAGGCAGGAGGGTTGCAAGTTTGAGCCCAGCACGGACAAGTTAATGATTTAACAAGATCCTGTCTAAAAAACAAAAAGGGCTGGGGGTATAAATTGGGGGAGGAGCTCTTGCCTAGCAGTAGGGTCCCAGCACTGAAGAAGGACAAAGCAAAGCAAGCCAAAAAGAAAGGGGAGTTAATATATGCAAAACACATACTAGGTTCAGTTACAGATTAATTTACTGAATCCTCACAGCCCTGTGAGGCCAGGCTTATCACGAGTCATCTCACGGATGAGGAAACTGAGGCACGGGGAGGTTTTACTTGTCCAAGTCAGTGAGGGGTGGAGGCAGGATTGGAATTCAGATCAGTCTGGCTCCTAGACTCTGTGTTCTGCCTGGCAGGGAAAGAGCCAGGACCCAGGCACAGCCTCTCAGCCTTGGGAAGCAGAGCCTGGGGAGGAGGGGCGGAGACGGTGCGGCGTGGGGGTGCTTTGTGGCAGGAGAGGTAGGGGCAACACCCTGAAAGTTACCCTGCGGCCTCGGACAACACTCCTGCCTCTGGAATTCCTGATGCAGGAGACAGCCATATACCATTTCACTCACCCTCTTCCCTTACTGAGTGCTTGTTTACTGAGCATGTATTATGTGCAGGCCCTGTCCTGGTACTGTGTTAGCTGTTGTCAAAGACCCCACCCCTGTCCTTGTACGGCAGTGTCAGACAAGAACATCGAACTGAGAGGAAAGAGCAGACCACACATACCAAGGAAATCTGGGGTTGGTCACAGTCCTGCAAGAGGGATGGCGGAGGAGGGTGTCTTTAGACTCCAAGAACTATTGACGAGGGAAGCAAAATCTTCAGGACACCACAATTCCATCCACAGGAAGTTCCTAGGCAGAGGCAGGTAGCAGACATGGTGATGCAACTAGAAGAAGCAGGGAGGGAAGAGGGGATCACGGTCCTGGAGGGGTCCCTGGCCAGGTTCCTAGGGGAGGCAAAGTTTTATTTCTTGGCCTGGGTAACTAGTTCAAAAGAGGACTAAAACCGTCTTTCCCATGATTGGGAAAAACTGAGGTCCAGACTCCAAAATTGACTCTTCCTCCCCTCAGCCCAGCTCGAAACCACAGAGTGAAGCAAAGAGTCCTGAGTCAGAGCCGGACTGAGAAGCCAGTTCTGTGTACAGCATGAGGCTTTCTCTGGCTAGGCATGTCCTAACCAAGCCTCAGTGTCCTCATCTGTGAAATGGGGTGAGCGAACCACCTATTTCACAAGTTAAAGCGAGGCCCCAAATAGGCATGGATGTCAAGATGCTTTGGGGACTGCCATGCACCTGGGATATTTTGGGGGGGGTTAGAGACAGGGTCTCACTATGTAGTCCAGCCTGGCCTCAAACTCACAGCGATCCTCCTGCCTCAGCCTCCTGAGTTCTGGGATTACAGGCATGTGCCACCACACCTAGCCCTTGTGTACTTTTAAATGGCATATTATCAGGCATTCGTTCTGTCTTATTAGTCCCCCTCCCACCTCAGCCCCCAGTGATTTTGCCAGGAGGACTTGGAATGTACCCTTATTCTGATTTAGAAAGTCCTTTCAACTCCAGTCTGGGTCCTCCGGCTTGCCATGTGCTGGGTTGGACTTCAGGGTGATTTCAGGAGCAAGTTCCCCAAGTTGGAGGACGCCCAGCTGGGGAGGTGGCATTCCAGGCGGCATGTCAGCGGGTGAGTCAGGGCTGGGGCTGCCCTCCTGTCCCTGGAGGGAGGTGAGGGAGGACCTGCCTCCCTGGCTCTGGGCCTCCGCTGGGTTACTCCATTTGCATATATCTGCATATATGCAAGTTTCACCTGTGGGTGCCGGCAGGGCAGGGAAGGACACCTGTGCAGAGGCTGTGGCTGGCTGCACTGGAGGATCGACCCAGAATCTCCTCCATGGCTCGTGTGCCCATCAAATGCCTGGACCTCTGAGCCAAACACACGGCTGCTTCCTTGGCTGCTCTGGCTGCTCTGGCTGCCCTGGCTAGGAACTTCCAAATCATTCTCTCTTCTACCCTCCTCTCGGAGGTCACCAGGGAAACTAGGGTTTTTTGTTTGTTTGTTTGTTTGTTTGTTGTTTTTTGAGGCAAGGTCTTGCTACGTAGTTCAAGCTGGCCTTGAACTCATTGTGTAGCTCAGGCTTGCCTTGAACTTGCAGCCATCCTCCCGCCTCAGCCTCCTGAGTGCAGGGATTACAGGCGTGTACCACCACACCAGCCACTGTCTTTGAGCACTTTTCTGATGGTTCCCCTCCTTTCCCTTGGCCTCTCTCTCCTCACTGAGCACTTGACCTATTGTGGACTGCCTTCTCACTGGACTCCCCAACACTGGATCTCCCCTCCCCAACCCACTGAGGTATCAAGAAGCCCCTGGGAAGCCTGGCTCCTATCCTGCCCTTTCCCCCAGGGCAGGATGGGGGTCCATTCTAAACTCTTGGGATGTGTTTGAGATCCTGCACAGTGAAACTGCCTGCCCCTCCCTCGGCTCCTTCCCAGATTTCTTACCTTCCAGCTGGTGAATGAGGCCCCAAATGGCTTTTCTGTGCCTCAGTCTCCACATCTGTAAAATGGGGATGAGAATAGTACTCCCTTGCAGCATCACACGAGTATTTCAGTGAGGCAGTGCATGTAAAGCATGCCTAGCACAGGGGCCCACATTAACACCAGTCACTCTTAACAGCACTTCTCCTCCTGCCTTTCTGGAAGGACAGCCATCTCCTGGGTCCCTCCTGTCCCAGCCCTTGCTGAATGGTGCTTCTTAGGGTGAGCAGCCCCGTCCACGGAGGTCGGGAAGGCCAGCGAGCCTGGGTTCCACTTCAGCTTTTGGCTGAGTTATTAGCTTTCTGTGCTTCAATTTCCTCATTCACAAAATGGGGATAATATTGGTACCTACCACACAGAATCCTGCGATGATTAAATAAAAGGACGCATGTAAAGGTTTATCGTAGTGCCTGGACACAGACAACACTTAAGCGGTAGCTTTTATTATTATTATTAGGTATTAGGTTACCCAAGGCACAAGGTCTCAAATCACTGCCACTCCCTTTTTCCCTCGAGGGTCCTGGGACAGGCTCCCAAAGGTCCCTTGGCGGTGTCTCCAGAGACTACAGCTTCATCCGGGTCCTCTAGCGCTCCAGGCACCCAGGGGACCAGGACGC
>PVJO010012147.1:0-57280 GCA_004026905.1 Hystrix cristata | reverse complement strand
AACTCAAAAAAATTAAACCTCCCAAATTTAAAGACCCAATCCAAAAATGGGCAACTGAAATGAATAAACATTTCTCAGATGAAGAAATAAAAATGGCAAATAAATATATGAAGAAATGCTCAACATCACTAGTCATTCGAGAGATGCAAATCAAAACAACGTTAAGATTCCACCTCACTCCAGAAAGAACCACGTATATAGAAAAATCGACCAATAACAAATGCTGGCGGGGCTGTGAGGAAAAAGGAACACTCCTCCACTGTTGGTGGGAATGCAGACTGGTCCAACCACTGTGGAAATCAATATGGAGATTCCTCAAAAAACTACAACTGGAGGTTCCATTTGACCCAGCTATTCCCCTACTGGGGATCTTCCCAGAAGAATTAAAATCGTCATACCACAAGGACGTATGAACCACCATGTTCATAGCAACACAATTTGTAATAGTTAAGTCTTGGAAACAACCTAAATGCCCAACGACCAACGAATGGCTGAAGATGTGGTTTTTCTACACAATGGAGTACTACAGTGCCATAAAAAAGGGCAAACTAGAGTCATTCATATATAAATGGATGTTCCTTGAGAACATACTCTTAAGTGAAATAAATCAGACACTCACGAGCACACATCGAATTGTTTCTCTGATATGAGAAAGCATAACTGTAAATAAGGACAAAGAGGTGTAATAGATATTATATAAAAGGAGGATGGTGTGCAGAGGAGAGGAGTACTAGAAGGAAAGAAGGGGAAAAACAGAAAGGCAACAGGGGAAAGAGGGGAATGGGAAAATATGGAAAATGATGAATGAACCTGCTGTAAATAGGGAGGGAGGGAGCAGATGGGAGGGGCAGGGGAGAGGGCGGAGAACCAAGATACATCATGTATAGGTACAGAATAAATGTAATGAATCTGACCATTGTATATAGAATGTACCAATACATGTTCTTGGTTTAAAATAAAATAAAAAAAAAAATAAGATGTGTAGATAAACAAACATGCAGAGGCACTGAACAAGCCCCCAGGAATTCTGGAGAAGAGGTGACAGCAGAATTGGTGGACACTCAGGATTGCTACAACTGAACTAAGTCACGGCTGTGCACCACGCGATGATGGGATACACGAGGAACAGTGCAGTACTAGGCACTTTCGTTATTACCATGCAAACATCATAGAACACGGTGACCTGAACTCGCATAGCTCTGATGTCCCTGTACAACGTGATCTTGTGGGACCACCGTCATGCATACAGAGTGCAGTATGTTGTAGGTAACCCACTGCTGGCCACGATGTCACGCGATTACTCTACTTGACAGTCTTTTCAAATCTGGAATTACACCTTGTGGCTTTTTATAAAGGAACAAAACTATATACATGTATATATGTATATACATATATATATATATATTTTAAAATTTGACATATATGGAGTTCTTTGCTGCTTTTTGTGAGACTGCCAAGGAAAAATAAGTGCTGTCTTTCTGGGTTTATATTTTTTATTTTGGTGCCGGGTGTCAGACTCAAGCCTTGTACTTGCTAGGCGAGTGCTCTAACCACCGAGCCGAAGCCCCTGCTCTGGGTTTAGGTCTTGTCTCTGCCAAGCGGCTCCTGCTCGCTAGGTCTCAGTTTCCCCTGCGTGGTGTGAGACTTCCCGTGTCATCACTCTAGTAGAATAACTGACACGCTGAGCAGATGAGCCGGCACACACCAGGCCTGTAGCACCCAGAAGCGCTCAGTGAATGCGACTCATTATTGCGGTCGGGATGTGATGGTCGCTGTTACCAGTGATCTGACCCTAATCACGAGGCTGATAGAGAACTGCACACTTCGTGTGCTTGTGAGAATAACAAATGGTAATTAACAGAAAGGTGTCCATAATACATATAAAGTTGAAGAAAAAATATTTGCAACACAAAATATTCCTTGGCAAAGCACCAGTGCCAAATGAATTTATTTAAATCCGTGTTTAAAGACCGAAGTCTTGGTTTTATATAGTGTGGACTTGTAATTGGCTGATACTTGTCCAGAAATAATCTCTTGATTAAAGTAAGAAGACAGAGATAGCAGCTACTGAGGAATGAAGAAAGGACTTTAGGTCTGAGATAAAGGGCACCTGGAGGCCAGCACAGAGTCAGGCTGAGTGTTTAGGATGCAGACGGCGAAGACAAAGCTTCAAAAGGAAAAAAGATCAGCATTGCCCTCTCTTGTGCTCTGCCAATTGTGAGCCACAAGCCCAACAGCATGGCAGATCTCCCTTGGGACGCCCAGTGATGGTCGAAGCCCAACGAAGGAGGCTTCACCGTAGCCTGCAGCAGACAGACACTCATGTGGGCCTCAGAGATCAGCCTCGGGGTCCCATCCTTGGGGTCCCATCCTCGGGGTCCCATCCTCGGGGTCCCAGCCTCAGGGCCCCATCCTCGGGGCCCCAGCCTCGGGGTCCCAGCCTCCGGGGCAGCTCTGTGTCTCTTTCCAACCCTCCCAGCTTGAATGAGAAGCTGCAGAGGAAGAGGAGGGAGATACATGCACAAGCTCTCTTCTTTTTATTCTTTATTATTCCCCTACTTTCCCAGAATTTAAAACTCTATTTTAGAAAACTACTTAGGGATTCTGAAATGTTGCTTTTCTAACTAACCCTCAATTTTCCAGGCCCCTACAGCTCAACTCAAGGTTTTCTCTTGCCTCCTACCCAGACCCTCTCCCAAGGTTTTAGTAAATAAATCACAAACTCTTCTTAGGTTGCAAAGTAACTTTTGAGTTTTATTTAAATATGATTTCTTTTACAAAATTCTTTATGAAAAAAATCTTCTAAATGTGAGATTATGATTTTAGCAAAGTAATAAAACAAGAAATTATTAATTTATATTATGCTGAAGGACTTCTAGGACCAAACAATACAAAAGAGAATGAGAACTGATTCTTCAGTTTAATCTGGGTGAGGGCAATACTGACATATGACTAAGCCATGGTTCAGGAGAGGGGCCAGTCTTGACGTCCTCACAGCGTGGGAGGAGATCACAATGGAGAGCAAACTCAGGGGATGCCCAGACACAGCCCAGGCGTCGGCAAAGATCTAAAGAACCTTTGAATTTACAAAAACCTAAATCTAATGCCAACAAACTGGATGAAAGTCTTCAGCTATACTTCAAACATCTAAACACAAAATAAATAAAACCAAACAGGGGATTCACATAAGCATCTAATTTTAAGAGTCACTAAGACAGAGTCAAGCACACTGGTGCCCACCTGTAAATCTAGTGTTTGGGAGGCTGAGGCAGGAGGATAGCAAGTTTGAGGCCTGCCTAGGCAATATAGCAAGTTCCATGCCAGCCTGGGCTACATAGCAGGAGCTTCTCTCAAAAAAAATAAATGAATAAATAAATATAAAAGTAGAAAAGTCTCTAATGTAGGCTACTACCTTGTACGGGAAGAAGGAAGAGAATGTAGTTGCCTCTTTCGCCATGGTCAGTAATGCAGATGTGTGGATGGACTGGGGAAGTGGGGAACAAAAAAGAAATATAAATTCCTAAGCAATTAGAATGAGACAAAAAAGAACTGACATCATGCAGAAACTATAGAAATGGGATTTGTCTCCCTTATCTTGAGAAATACTTGACCCGAAGTTGGAGCTAACAGAGTTTACTGTCCCACTTGAACGTAAGGAAGGTCTGCAGCGCTCACACTGCATCCCTTGGGATTTACACAATGACTGACCCACATCTGTAATTTGAGAAATAACACAGTGGCATGATATCTATGAAGTGGCTCAAAATTTATACAATCTTCCATCTAGAAAGAAAACGAGGACTCATGACGTGAGAGCAGAGCACCCCAGGACACTGCAGGGCCACAGCGAGGGAAAGACGCTAGGGCACTGTCCTTACAGCCTCTGGTGGGGCCACAGGAAAACTGATCACTCTAGACCAGGCTCCGGGCCTACCACAGGAAACAAGGTTCCCATGCAGAGTGGGATGGGCAAGGTCTACAAGGAGTGAAAGACAGCGAAAGCACAAGAAAACCCCTTCCATACAGACAGGGTCATCCAGGGGGCTAAGGACCTCACTGCAGTCAAAAGGTAAAGTGTGACAGGAGCCCACCTTCCAGAGACTTCGTCAAAACACCAGGCAAAGAAACGAGTGTAGACAGTGTTCCAAGTGCTGTTTCTTTTAACTCCCAACTAACCCACAACATCCGACACACATGGTTTTGTGTTATTCAGTCATTACCCATTTTATTGAACTGTCTCTCTCTTAAATGCTGGTTCTTTTACAAGTCTTTGAAAGACTTGCTCTGGAAGGAAGGATGGGGATGGGTAAGCCAACTGCTTATTATATGACGAAATCTAATTATGGGAAAAAAAGAGTATCAGACAAGACTCTATTCTGTGACTTAAATTATAAGCACACTTATAAGTTAAAAATAAATACACGTTTCAAGAATACAGAGTTTCTTTCTTGCAGCTTACATTGAGGTCTTGTCTCAGAACATTAACGTGAACATTTTATAATAGAAACTCTTTCCTGACTGGCTGCCAAATCTGGATAAAAATAGTTATCATTTAATCAGTGCTTGGTTGTTGAGTTAAACAAATTAAATTGTACCAATAGACACCTGGGCTTCATTACAGCAGTTTTCCCCTTTGGCATTTGAAACACATGCCCTCATAGCACTGGAGTTTGAAATCACGCATTGCACAGATGTCCTTTTGCCATGACAGCACAAGACCTTGCCAAGGACGGCAGAAAGCACCCATGTGGTCCCAGAACACCCTCTCGTCAGGTGAGCGCACCTCTCCCGGGGCTTAGCAGAGAGTTTCTAACTGCCTTCTATTTCTCCTTATAATACCATTTTCCTATTATTTTAAAGAGAATTTCCATCTTTATGTGGGAGAATTTACAGACAACAAAGCATCCCAACAGAAACTTCAAATGCAAACTATCTCCGTATGTTAAAAATAAAATTTGAAACAAAAGTCCTCATCTACTCCAGAAAGAAAACAAAAACATATGCAAGTGAGGCATCATTGTTTGTTTTAATTTTCCTAGTGATTCCGTTTCTTAGTTTTACCCTAAAATTCTACAAAACTCAATTGTGTTTGAGTAACCACCCTGATTTGGGTCTATATTCCCATTTTTTCATAGTGTCTAAGAGCAGGTTGTCGAGGAAGAGTGCGAAACTCGTTGGTCCTCCTCTAGTTGCTCACAGTAGATCACTTCTGCTATGTTCATCCTCCTGCCCAGGGACTCATGAGTAGGTTGAGCATCCGAAAGGGGGAGTCAGGATCCGTTCTCCTCAAGTCTCGAAAGGGAACGAGACAGCACCGGGGCATTTCAAGCAGGAGCCGCGCGCCAGAGTGTGAAAGGGGTCACGGATGCCGCGTAGTTGATACCAAGGACACAGAACGCAGTGCAGCCTGCCCTTGGTATTGGGGTTTCATGGCTCCCCAAGAGGTTTGGGGACTAAAATGTGCTTAGAAAAGATTCATGTGGCATCATATAAAGGAGCATGATTCTTTAGATTCTATATCTTTACTATTAAATACTAGTGACAAACTATATCGAGTTCAGGTCACCTAAATATAAGAGTTTAGTTGATCACATACAAATAATAAGTAGGAATTCAAAATGAAAAAGAACAGATGAAAGCAAAATTTAACAAAAAAAGTCTTTAAACATCTAACCAGAAATTAGTGAAACACCAAAGTAATAATATACAAGAAAAAGAAACACAGACAAAGATATGGAGCCTGCTGCTTGAAATATTAACTGCCCCTCACTTCTCTCAAGTGGCCAACAATCCACAAAACTGAACAGCACGTTTCATGTCTATTTGCTGCGTGGACAGTAAACAAAGCTCCTGAGTGGCCTATGTGGCGTGACTGTAGGGTGCTGTACGCGTTTAGTAGACAGAACATTTTAAATTAGCCTTACCCAGCAGAAAGTCCTCCAGTAAGGCAAATACCTCCCATCTGCGACACCCAGCTCGGCATCCCCTGACCCACGTGGTTGTGGGGCACTTGAAGTGCGGCCAGTGTGAAAGAGGAACTAAATTCTAAGGTACTGGTTTTAACTAATTTAACTTAGATACCACACAGGCGTGGAGTTGACCACCCTGGACAAGCAGCATGGGCCACGTATCCTGCATCGGTGTCTGCACCATGGCGGGTCCACCTCAAAGTGCAAACACCTCTGTTCCTGCAGCTGCTGCCCAGAAGGCACTCGACCTTCTGGGCCCTGGACACCCCACAGGCTGCTCTCCTCTCAGAAGCAGATACTAAGACACGGCCGGTTGGCAGCCAGGACATGGAGCCATGAGACGCCAGCCTTGGGGCCCATCTCATGCTTTAAGAGGTGAGGCTAAACAAGATGACATCTAAGCCGGCATCTGCCTGAGATCAGCACGCTGCATCTGCACTCTCTCCTCCCAGATCCAGCACTCCCTGGGGACCCCCGACCCTGGGCTGATGGAACCTGGGAAATGCCTATTTGTCATAAAGGAGGATGGAAAACTCCCCAAGTTTTCCCCTTCAACGGGATCTCCCCTCCTTGTAGGGATCCTGTGCACTCTCTGACTCCCTCCTGCACTCTGCCCTGTCTCTCCGGTCAAGCACCCTGCCCACCTGGTCTCCATCAGTGGCATCTTCCTCCACGCTGGCCACTTTTGCCCGGGCAAACTCTGGTTGCTGTTCACACCCACCCGGCTCTGGCCACACTGCCCAGGTCTCCCCACAACTGGCCCAGCCCTCCTTTCGCTGTCTCTTCTGGCTCTCGATACCTGACCTTCATCCTCCTTTGGTGCAGCCGCAGAAGGGAGTACATATGGGCCTGTACATCTGAGGATACAGAGCAGGGGCCACGCCATAAAGAGCAGGTTGGGGACTGGACTGCACCACTGACCAGAAGGACCTGCCATCCGGAGCCAGTTTCAGTCTGTTCGCAGACGGGCTGCTCTGTGAGCTCTTTTACATCCTCGAGTGTAGTGGGAAAGCAGCATCCTCCAAGTTAATGCTAACAAGCAAGACAGCATTTTACAAGGGCACAGAGCGTGTCCATGGTGGAGGTTACACAAAACAAGTTTGGGAAGAGGTGAGAGATAGGGAGGACAGTTAGTCAACAATAAATAGGGGCAGGGCCAGGGGTGTGGTAACAGGGACCCACAGGAAGAACAAGGCCAGCAGATGCTCTGAAGGAAGCTGAGGCCTTGCTGGGAAGCAGGTACAGGGGTAAAGGAGAGGGAGGGATGGGAGATAAGCCCAAGGTAACTGGGTGGAGGGTTAAGAAAGCAAAATATCAGGAAACTGGCACTGAAGGGCCGGTTAGAAAGGAAAAAAAAGAAAGATGTAGACTCAGGTTTTAGATTTCAGATCAAATTAAACCAAAGGGTTATTAAAGAACTTGTCAACATCCCAAAGTAGCACAGTCACAGCTAAGGCACTGCTACCTTTATCCTGTACAGAACAGTCACTTCCTCCCTTTTAATTTGAAACGAGACACAAGGCACACAGATAAATATTTTTAGGCCAGTTAGTCACTGGAGATGACTGGAGTTATAGAATCTACCCTGGAAGACAGGCGACCATGGAGATGGGAGAGGTCACCGAATTCCCAGTGTCCAGCCGTCCAGTCTTCACCCCTCCTCCTACCTCTCCACCTTCGGGAATAATGATAACAATGATGCGAATACTGACATAATTCAGCTCCGTAAGTTCTCTAACAGACTCACTGTCCGATCCCAGGCAGTACTAACCGTACACTTGAATGGACGCCGTTATTACCTGGAAGGTCAAAATCTGAAGGCTCAGAAAGCTCTGACCAAGGTCACATGTCTGGACGCAAACACCGATCCTTTGCCAAAGATACGGCTGCAGATTTTGAATAATCTGATGAGAGTGAAAGGTTGACAGAAGTGATCCAGGGATGTGCCAGGCCAACCAAGTCTATGGTCGCCCTGGCTGTGGATGGCTAAGCAGCCTGCCCTGAGGGACCCAGGACCCTGAGCACACACTCCTAGTTCTTGGCCAGCTGCCTGAATTCCCCTACATGGAAACTTCTACACACGTTTTCTCCTTTTTCCTACATTTTCCTTTCTCCTGGCTTCTTGTCTTGAACCCCGCCCAGTGCCCTCAGAGTCTTGTGTTCCCGCCAGTATGGTCTCTCGATGTTCTGGGCAGCACACCTCCTGTCCATGCCCATGGCCACTGCCTTTGCCTCTGTCCTCTTCTCACACTTTCACACAAGAAACTCCTCTCTCTGTCCTCGCTCTCCTTGGTCTTTCATGTCCTCGCTGATTTTGTGATTTAAGGGTGAGCCACCCCTGGAGGTTCACAATAGCACAGCTCCGCTGCCTCACCTCCCCTTCCCAGGTCCTCACCCCCAGGTCTCCCTCTGCCACCCTCTGTGCAGAGCGTGCTGCATGCAGGCTGTAAACCCTGAGGCCTGAAAATCTGCTAACAAGGGGATGTGAAACAGCTCCCCGGCTTCCTACTCCATAATTCCATGAACACCACGATAATAACAGCACCAGAGGCAAAGAACAGCTGTGTACATATTTTCTACATTAATTGTTTTGATGATGCTGCAGACTTCTTTATGGACACACCAATTTTAAGGGAAAAAAACTGAATAATCTCTTAAAAGAGTAGCAACGTGAGGATAATTGCATTCCCAAATTGAATGGGACAACCTCATACTTCTGTTAAGTCACAGAATAGCTTATTATCTAAGCAGGTATCTATATATATATATACCAACTCCCCATGATGAATGTAGTCATTATGTATAGCAAATATGTACTAATAAAAAAAAAAAAGATATCTAACAAGTTTAAATTTTCTAGTGGTGAAATTTGTACAGTTATCTGAAACCAAGAAATTCTATGAAAATTAACTTTTGCCCAAATTTGTTTTGTCAATGTAGGGATCACACTGTTGTGTAAACAAATGGAACTAGAGGTTTTCACTAAAGCAATGTTTAATTTTTGTTTTTTCCTTTTGTTTGTGTTGTCATTGCTTAAATGGCACTGAGTGGTGGAGAGACAGCCCTAGGAAGTCTCCACTGGCCTCCTCTATGACAGCTGATGTTTAAGGTGGTCAAGGAGTTTGGGCTGCTCCAGTGACAGGTTTAGGTTATTCTTCGCGACCATGGAGTAAAGCCAGATGTTAATTAGAAAACATAAGAAATAATAATAATATTAGGCCTCTTCTAAGGGTGTGAGATGAAAAAAAAGCCTTATATTAGTTTTTGAATTAAAGAAATTTAAACGTGTGCGTTTTTTTTAAAACCAAAAATACAATATGACCTTAAATAAAATTGTAATTAGACAAACCTATGTTGGTAACAATATACCTAAAATTTTGGAGGAGGATGTCCTCACTCAAACATAAATTTTAGCAACAAAAATTAGCATCACACATACCTGTGTCAAGAAATAATAAGGAGAAATGCTAATTACCCTGACTTGATCCACCTAGATTTGATCGATACATTGTACACATTGAAATTTCACACAGTACCCCCAAATATGTATAATTATTATGTGCCATTTAAAAAGAAAAAATGTGCAATGTTATGTATCAAGTAAAAATAAAAATATATTTTAAAGAAGGAGTTAGCATTACACTCGACCCTTTCCTTTGAGCAGAGTCTGGTGTAGTCATTAAGTCACAGGCTGAAGGAGATCAGTGGCTACCTTGAATTTCGGCTCCAAAGTGGGCAAGTTGAGACTTTGACCACAACAGTCAACGTCTCTCAACTGCAGATTGCTCCTATTTATAAATTATAAAATAACAGTACATCTCACATGACACTGTAAATGCTAAAGACATGGATTAGAGCAGAGTGGTGCCCAGGACACACACATATTTGGTAAACATCAGCGATCACTACACACACAGAAGCTTCCAGTTTGTCTAACTGGATGCGAAATCACTTCAAACATATTTTATAATGTCGTGCTAAACTGACCACCCCAGAACACACCTGAATGAACAGCTGTGAACTTCTCATCTGTCCTAAAGCAAACACAAAGCAATCGGGGTGAAAATGCGACTCACCGTTGAGCCAGTAGTGCTCCGAAATGTCGGTCCTGATGTAGTAGTGGTCGTGTGCGGGCCCGAGAGCCCGCGTGAACGCGGTGTCTTTGCCCAGGAAGTCGGATGCGGTGCCCGAGTAGAGGTGCTCATCTGGGGGAGAAGCACACCGGACTTCTAGGGGCGCAGCTCAGACACCACTTCCGACACGCGAGTCCACGCAAGACCCAGAGGTTGGACTGCTTTTGCTTTCAGTTTGAAACATAAACTTAGTTGAAGAAAGACAATTAACTCTGGCAAGTTGGTGCTGGATACTGGAATATAAAAAGGCCAGAGTCTTCTGAACTAATAACTGCACACACCTTTGCCTCTCTTGGAATGAGCTCTTCCTCTTTCCCTGCTCCCCACAAATAACCCAGAGAAATACCTTAATTAGAAGCCAGCCTTCCTGGCTGCACAAACCTATTAGATGCCAAGTGGTATAAGGAGAATGGGTTGTGTGCTGGGTATTTCCTCATCCGACACAACCTCAGTGACCAGTCTGCCCAAACTGCGAGGAGGCAGCCTTCAGCAGGGTGGTCTGCCCTCGTAGCGATCATGTCGCGAGCAGAGTCACCCTCGGAGGGCAAAGGTGGAGCCCTCCATGCAGACCCAGCTGCCCTGTCCTGTGATGTGTGCACGGTGCATGTGCAGGGGAGAGGAGGAGGGAGCGGCAGGAGGAAGGCGGGGGAGAGAGAAAGGAGAGGAAGAGGAGGAGGAAGCTGGAGGTGGGTGGGAGGGGCCGGAGGAGAGATGAGGACAGAGGAGGAGGCAGGCATGAGCGCAAGGCTGCAGGGAGACACTGTCCCTGCACTAGTGTCCTAGTCCCTCTGCGAGCTCGGTCTTTGCTACTGCAAGAGCGTTTTACAGCCCACTACTTCGGGTTACACCGATGAATAAAGAAAACAATAGCTAATCTTTAGAGAGCATGTGCGTTTCTTTAATGTTTACATATGAAAATGAAAAGATTATTCTATCACTGAAATTTAATTTTGCCTTGTATGAGACATGATTAAAATACTTTCTAAATCTTCTGATGATGTCTCTCTCAATAAGCCTTTCACTAAACTTTTAGGGACAATTCAGCCTAAAAATGACAGCAGGCAACTTCTAAAGGAAACAAAACAAAACGCAAGTGGGAGAAACCCAGCTCTGGAAAGTGGATGCAGATACAAGGTTGTTGCCATCCTTTCAAGAGAATGCTTCCCATTCCCAAAAGCACGTCAGGAAAATGGCCATATTTTTCTGAGGAGTAAATTTTTAAAACAGAGCAACATAGCAGCATCATCACTCCAAGCATTGTCAGGAAGTTTGGCGAGAACAGAAAGAAGCAAGCCATCATTTTGAAATATACATAATCCCAAATATTCAAAATATGTTGTCAAAAGAAAAATGGTATGTTCCAAACTAAAAATTGTACCCGACTATTCAAGTTTTAAAACTGTCTCTTTTGTACCTAAAATTACTTTGGGATTCCTGAGCGGGGTGACTGAGGCCCACACACTATTGTTTTTATGAAGAATGTGTCAGTGTCACTTGACAGATGGGAATCACAGACCATCTATTTGGTTTACTGAGAAAGAGTGAACATTAGCCGTATAATTTTCAAAACACACAGAGACACACATGCTTTCACTTCAAAGCAAGATCACTGTTTCTCGCTAAGTGAGAATTAAAATGTCACGGTGCTTCACTCTTAGCATCTATTCAAACATTTGATAGACAAGTTACATAAAAAGAGACTAAAGCTGTGAGCCAGAGACAAAAGGAGTTCTTAGAACGGTTGCCATTCAGGGATGATTCTGCCGACACTCTTCAGAGATGCTCAGACCACACAGGGCTGCCTTGTCTGCACAGGAGTCAGCTCACACAGGAACTTAAGGGATTACAAAAAGAGAGAATTGAAAAAAACGGGGATAGAGCTTCAGCAAATGGGAAGCAGAGCAAGAGCTGGAGTGAGCAGGGAGAGATGAGAGGACAAGGGGCAAAAGGGGAATTAAGATGTGTGACGTGCATGCACCAACTCCCTGGGGTAACTGTAATTATTACATACTGCAAGCGAGTAATAATAAAAATAAATAATTTTTTTAAAAGATGTATACAAAATGCGAGAAGACTATATTGCTAGCAAACAATTTCACATTCCCATTAAAATCATAGTGAAGTTGGGAGAGAAATGGGTCATAACATTATATATCTCTGTTCCATAGCTTTGTTCATTTTGGTTACTAATTTATTTACTTAAAGAATTGCTATATTGAGCATACACACTGATAGAGCCAAAGAGGGCATAGTTCAGCATAAGAAAATTCCAGTTATCTAAATGTAAAATTGTAAAATGAGTAAGCAGTCCTGTGGGGTGAGAAAGAATCCCACCAGGACTTCATCTCAGAAGCCGGGCCCGCCCCACCGAGGAGAGTGCTCCACACAGAGACACCCGGCACTACAATCCTGGCACCAAATGGCTCCTGCGGGAGTCACCCAAAGTTATCTTAGCTCCACAAGGAAATGTGGTTCCATCTACACAGGCCTTTCCAAAAAGTCATCTAAAAGCAAGACCGGTGCGTCCTCGATCTTACCTGTCATCACAGAAGCAAAAGCCTGCTGAGGATCAAAGGGACATTTCAGTCTGCCGGACTCCAGGTTATGTGTGTCCAGTTTGAACATGACTTCCTGTCATGAGAAATATTAACACAGAGATTTTTAACTCTATCACAGTTTGCAAGAACACGGGCAACAAGAATTCAATTCCAACTGCCTGGATGCAGTGAAATCTAAGAGGGTACACACCATGAGCTTCAGGCGACATCTCAGTTCTACAGGTACCAACACTGAGTCTGGGGGCCTGGGCCACCAGGACTGGTCTCCCAACTCCAGTGGAAATGGACCATTATCAATATTGAAGTCACCACCAAGCACAAAGATCTTCTAAGCTGAGAAACTAACTTATCGAGCCTAACAGAACCAACTTCCTCTTCTAAGGAATACATTTACTCTAATATTTGGGCTTTCAGGATAATGATTGCGATTTGGATAACTAAACATGTGCAGCTACACCAAACTTCTTAAACCCCGTGGCTTTATTTTCATGTTAATGAAAGTGTTCTAAGTCAGGCAGTTGATTTCCGGAACTGTTGATAAATGTGGGCAATAAGAACAGTCTGTTGTAGTATTTTCTTTATAACGAAAACACTGTATACATTGAAGCCACATAGTTATTTTGGCTGAAACATCTATTTTTATAACAGCGGCCACAGACAGAATGACATTGGCAAACTTTTAATATTTAAGAAAAAATAACATCTTAAGTTGAACTTTCCAAGAGAAATATGAATGTATAATGAAAGCAGCCCCAGGAGCCTGAATGTTTTGTAACGACAACAACACTACCATCCGGCAAAGAGGCGGCTGGCTTACCCTGCACATTCAGAGGAAACCAGCGTCTCAGGATTCTTTCTAGATGCAGAGCAGCTGCAAAGCACTAACAGCACACATTTCATGAGAAAGAACCATCCCGCTGCTTACACTGAGAGCAAGCAAGGGAGCAAAAGTTGTAGCACTACATTAAGGTGTCATCTGAGATCTTATTCTTTTCTTTCGAACAATAACTGCTGCCTCACTAAAGAATAGTGACAGCAATTTAAATAGCTGGATTAAGGAGTGTTAGTCCATAATTTTAAATATACGCTTTAATACTAGAAATAATGTCACCCAACTGTTAGAAGGTGCTCAGATCTGGTGACTCTGCACTTTGTCTCATCGAGTGCTCACCATGAGCCTAATGGTGTAGCTGTAACTGCGTTAAGAGCTCCAGCTTCACGAATATAACATTGGGAATAGAAAGAGCTCCACACCTGTGTCAGTGGAACACCGTGCTAGTAAGCGGCAAATCAGGAGGCTGAACTTAGTCTGTCTCCAATTTAATGCTCTTAACTAATCTACTCTCAGAATTTCAAACTCATTGTGATTTAAAAATGTGTCGAAGTCAGTTTATAGACTCCATGTGATGTTGTAACACGATCGAGTCCAGTGCCCTTGGTGTGATCAGCTAATGAAAGTGATGCTGGAGTCCCCATACGAGAGACAGACAGTGAGGCTGCATCGAGGCGTGCTTCCCAGCTGTGATTGCGAGAGACCGGTGCCAGGAAAGCACCTGCAGACTGTGGATCCTGAGCATATTTGTAGATCATTAGGTGCACATTACTTTCCACAGGTTAAATAGACCAGTTGATTTGAAAGCCTATAATGGGATATTGTAAAGGGAAAAGTAAACTGAATGGTGGTATCCAGGAAGATGGACAGCTATACAATATCAGGGAGAATGTCACAGTTCATGGACGGTATTAGACAGACTCTTTCAACTGTGTGGACTTTTGTTTTTAAATTCTCAAGAGAAGACCACAAAACTGATACTGGCCAGAAGTGAGCAGGTGGTCTCTTTCACAGTCTCCTGAAGAATGGATAGCAAGAAAGCCTGTTTCCGGAGCCAGTCATGGACACCAATGGAAAGAGAAGCCAAAAGCAAACGATAACTCAACAGGCATCCCGAGTAAACTGGAGTGTGTGGCCCTCCACATCTCGAGACTTCAATTTCATAAGATTTTCCCCTTGACACTCCTTCAACCTGATTAATTATGCAAAAAGTACCTGACTGGGCTGCACAAACTGAAATATCATTAGAGAATTAAGGAGGTCGGTAGACGAGAAAGGTAGTAGGAAAACATTTAATCATCAAAAGGCAGCAGAGTTACTATCAAAATCGTCCCCACTTGAATGTGATGGGCGATCCCAGAGGAAAGCTCCTCCTCCCAATGCAATAACTGAACAGCCGTGAGGCACTCCTGGTATTGTAGGACATCAATAATCATGTGTGTGTGTGTGTATGTGTGTGTACATGTGCGTGTGTGTGATGCTGAAATTTATAGCTCCTTACCTTTCTGTGTTTCTGTTACCTAACGGTGAATGGATATGATGTCTGGAATAGGGCAAGTGCTATGCCAAAGTGTGTACAGTCATCTCATTTTATACTCCATATAGCTCTGGGACATAACTGTTGTTATTACTGTCATTTTACTGAATAAACACAATCTCAGGTCTCTGCAGTGTACACAGGGACATGGAGTTGGTAAATGGCTGGAGTCTGGCTGCAAACTCCAACCAGGCTCAGGTTGTTGACAACTCCTTTTCTCCTGAATTCTGGATCAGTGGCCACCGAGCATGACCTCTTAGTGTGACCTGAGTGTGTCTCCAGTGCACAAGGCACAATTACCAACCCATCCTTCCCCACATATGAGTCACTACTCCTCCCCAACAAAGCCTCCACTCCCTGCTGCCAGCCCTTGCATAGACGTAACCTTTCCTCCTGAAAAGGGAAAGCCTTCTAAAGGCCTCTAGAAGGACTAGGCTCTCTGGGAACTAAAGGTTCATTTTAAAAGTTAACCGTCTTGCAGCAGTCTTGCCACATAACTCCTATGCTCCTGATGGCTGAAAACTCACCCCATGCAGAATCCCTAACCCTCTCAAATTCTCTTACTCACGGAACCTGTAAATCTGACACACACACAAACACACACACACACACACACACACACACACACACACACACACGCTCGCGCACGCACTTCTGAATGGTCCTGTGCCAAGCAATTAGTGGCATCTAAACTCCCTTTCTGCACTTAAGGAGCTGGAGGACACTGCCTCCCCGGCAGGTTGTGAGTTTGGCTTTTACCCTGGGGCCCCCACCATCCCCAGGCTGCGGGGTGCCTCGCATAATTACACCCTGGGCTGGGAGCTACTGTTATACATCACCCCTCATCAAAGCTCCTCGGGAAAACATTACACCAGCAACAAAGAATGATAGATTCAGCTGCCAAGCCTCCCAGTGGTTCAGAGACTGAACTATGAGGACCTCTGGATTTTCAAACATGTAGCTCTGGGTGGGTTAGGCAGGTTGTTGCTAAGGAAGACCTGTGAAGTCACAGGTTGGGGACCTACTCTCTGCAGGACTCAGTTAAGTCACTGTCCAGGGGCCAGTGCCCTACATCCCGGGGTGACTTCAAAGGCAGTCAGTGAGTCAGTGATGCTGCAAGGATGTATGGCTATCTGCAAGAAGCACAAGTCTGTGTGCACAAACGCCCATGAAGGAAGAAGACAGAGCGCATGTCTCACTCAGGCGCGCTTGCTCTAGAAGCAGCCTCCTGTTCAGGTTGGGTCTAGGCCACTTATTAGTGTGATGAACTTGGAAATGTAATGTTCTCCTACTGAGACTTAAAATTTGCTACTGTGTATCAGGAATTATAAAGAACTAACTTTATTGAGAGTTTGTGAAAACCAGGGAAATAATCCAGGTAACATGCCAAATAGTCCAGGACACAGAGAGCATTCTGAAGATTCATTACTAGTTACATCCCTGATAGCTCCTTGATTCTCACTTCACATGATGCTAAGCTTAGCACTCCCCGGAGAAACTAACCCTAATTAGCGACCCTTTGTTTTCACTCTGTTAATTTGGTCAGCAGAAACAATGACTTCGGCACACAGTGACTTAAGGAAATCAGTAACATTCCCTTCTCTGAGTGCCCACCATAAACACACATGGTGGGCCAGCTTTACGGGATTGGAAAATAAATCATTTATGACACAATTTCATTGCAAAATCTAATGAAAAAAGAGAAAAAATCTAATGGAAAATGGATTTTTACCAACAGCATCATAACTATATTTAATTAGTTATAAAGGAAGCTCAAGGGAAAATAAGGATATTCCAAGAACCATAGAAAACAAGCACTTTTAATATCTTACACTATTAATTTTGATTGGCTCATTAAAATAACTTTTAATTGGAAATTTATTAGGTTGGGTAAAATGTGTAATAAAAATGATAATCCATAAAATGGTTAAGAACATGAATCCTTATGCAGTTCATAAACTCTGTTTTAATTCTTACATGCAAATGCCTGTTTTATGCTTTAAAAATAAGTAACAAAGCGTTCTGATAAGTTTTTTCATGACATTTCATAGGATTACCTCCTTGTAGGCTCCGAGGTCAATGTATCCACACACTGGGTGAAAAGCTCCTGTTCCACACACGTACACATGAGTTTTGTTGAAGGGTTGAAGCACTCTGACGAAATTTGCACATTCTGTCTGCGGGGCATAATAATTCAAAGCATTAGCATATGATGCAGGTTTTTGAAAGATTAGTTTTCAGGCCATTAGTTTTTCAAATAGATAAATCATCAAAACTAAGCAAAAATGAAAAGGATTTATGAGAAAGGTTTCAACACCCGACATAACAAAAAAGGCAAGACGAATGCAGAAATCGTGGCTGGCAGGAGTGACTTGCAAGCTTCCTGAAACCACACAGCGTTTGAGGTAGTGTGAGTGTTAGGATGCAGCTCTCCACAGCGACCCCCGGGAGGCCCGGGGACAGACAGGCACGCACAGCGAGGGACCCGCGGTGTCCTCCCCTTGGGGCGTGTGCAGAACAATGCCCATTGTACCCCGAAGTCAGCCTGTGGTCTGCCCACATAGGCCGGGCTGTGCACTGCGCCATCTGTCCCACTACACTGAATAAAGTGCCGACCACAGATGCACACACGGCCCATTCTTACTGACGGAGTTGCCCCACCACCAGCTTCCATTTATCTTCAGATACTATGGAGCCTTTAAGAAAAAATAGTCTCCCGCTGACTCCAAGAGTCTCTTCTATTTTTCTCATGGAAATCTTCTTACGCTCAGAGGAATTGGGAGAGGCTCCCGCATATCTCTTTGCTTTGTATGATCCTGCCTGGATGGTTTCTTCACAGTCATTATCTTTAGACTGTCACCACTGTCCGTCCCCCTTCACTAGTAAACGGCGGGGCTCTCTTTTCCAGGACTCATTCTCAGAGTCGTACATTGTCTTCAATTCGCCGAGTGTAACTCACTCCGCGTCTTTACCTGTTGGAAGCAGCCTCTTGACGGTGGCGTCACGATTCCCTGGCCTAACGACCTTCAGAAGGTGCCAGGCGGCGGCCGCTTTACTCCAGACAGTCGCTCTACACTCACAGACGGCCAGTGTCCTGCCCTGTCCTGAGGGCGCCGGAGACTTTCAGCTGGGCGCTGAGCACTCGCCCCGAGGCCGGGAGGACTCCTCGCACAGAGGAACGGACCATGACGGCTCTCAAACACAACTTCGAGGACGCGACGACTCAAGTGGCAGCGCTCTTCTCTCCGCCCAGATGGAACGAAACCTTGTAAGTTTGAACAATGATCCCTTATCCTGATTCCGACCTATAGGGTACCAGTATCCCGGGAGCAACTCTGATTCTAAAGTAAATGGCTGCTCAAATCTGCTAGACTTCAGGCTCCTAGCTCGTCCCTCACCCTGCTGACCTGCAGTTTTGCATCTCCAGAATTTATAGATCCTAATCAGTAAAATCTGAATCCTGTCACGGAAGAATGCTGCGCTACTCCTTGCGTCTTTCGCTCCCTGCCCCCTAGTGAAGGAAGTCACTCTTCGAGACCACACGAAATGCCAGTGCTGGTCCCTCGGGTGGCACACGGGCCACAGCTCCTCCTCTCCAGGTGGGATGGTGCAGTATTCAGCTGAGCAGGGTCCTGCATACAGAGTTGCTCAGGTTGTGCACTGTGCAGAGAAGGGTCGGGAGGCAGTTCCCAGGGTTGTACACTGCAGAGAATATCATCGTTTTAAGGTCATGCAATTAGCACTGTGGAGGTATTCATGTCTCCGTATGTTTAGATTTGTTTCTATAAGTTTATTACACATAGACTCTGAAGAAAGGAAGTTTTATAAAAACAGATTTCTGCAAAATGGTTTAGCTTAACAAAATCATACTATGCCAGCGTCAGTCTCTCCCTCTGGGTGTCTGCCGCCGGGGAGCTTGTCTGTATTTACACACAGGCGGCACAGGGAGCTTGCTCTCCCGACCTGGAAGCACAATGGAATCCGAACGCAGGAAGAACAGGCCTGAGCAACGGTTCCAACAGGGAAGACCGCAGTGCGGGCAGGCTGCATGGCCGCCACGAAAGCTGTCTGGCTGGGGCCGGAGGGCCGGACACTACCCAGCATCAGCGGCGGCTCAGGCTCTGTTTCTTGGTTTTTCCTCCAAGGAGACATCCGCACGGGCGCGAGAGCTCCACCATGCACAGCACATGGGCAGGAGTAGCAGCACTGCACAGAGAGTGGGGGTTGGTCCACTGTGACTTAGTTCCTTCCTCAGTTTTACCAAATATTCACAGATCTTAGAGGGCAATCATGCAAGGTTCTGAAAGAAATATTTGTACCAAGAAATTTCTACATTATGAAATCAGAAAGGTGACGGGGCTGGGGATTTAGCTCAGTGGTAGAGTTCGATCTCCTGCACCACCCACCACCAAAAAAAAAAAAAAAAAAAAAAACCAGAAAGGTGAGGGACTGTGAGAGGTTGTCTTGTGTTGAGAGGCAAATAAGGCTGGCCACAAAGTCTTAATACACATATGAGCTATTTTAGGGGGTCATAAAACAAAAAGCCCTCTATCACTCCAAAGCATATCTTGTTTAGTTTTGTTTGTTTTGAGATAGGGCTTCACAACGTAGCCCAGGCTGGCCTCGAACTCAGACTCACAGGTGCTGGGATGACGGGGGTGGGGCACTGTGCTTGGCTGCATTTCATACCATTTAACTTCTCTGAAAGTACTTATCAGAATACAGCCAGCCCCAGACAGTAACCTACATGCCAGTTCCCTGAGCCAGGCTTGACCCTCTCTCTCCTTAAACTGGCACGGAGTGGGACAAAGCACGGGGAGCCTTGAATTATCTGGCACAGAGCACGACAAAGAAAAGAGAATCCGCTCTGCTGGGTGAGCTTGCCTGGGGAAGGTGACAGGCCTGGAGGCCGGCGGGACCTAGAGAGAGAGCTCCTGCTTCACTTCTGCGCAGAGCGAGTCTCGGCCAGATGGCCCCGCCGCAGTGACTTTGTGACATCTTCCCTGTGAATTCAGCATTTCAGTTTTCTAAGTCTCAAAGATGATGTGCTGTTTTCTTCGTGTACACAGGGTTTTCTTAAACAGCCTGATGAATAATTAACTTGGTTTAATTGACTTAGTGACTTGCCTGCCCATTAACGGTACATAATTCTCTCAGGCATGGGAAACACAACTCGGAGAAGCAGCTTTTTTAACCTTCCCTGAAAGCTGGCTGATTTGTCGGCTCTTTCCCACAGTGGCAGCTGCTGCACGGACCCAAACAACGTAGCAAGTGAGACGTGCGATTTGGGAAAGCACTGAGTTTCTCTTTCTTTCCCTATTCTTCACAGCGGGAGAGAGAGAGGCAACCAGAAACAAGCCACCAGCTTCTTGATTCTCTGAAGTAATATTAGCTTTTCAATATTTTATAGCGTATGTATCCATATGTGATAAATAGCTCAGTAAGCAAAACAAACTTAAAGCTGAATTAATATTGGGAAAAACATATATATTAGTCTATTCATGAATTTTTAGAATTGTAGGTTCTCCCAGGTACCTGGAAAAACACAGTACTTGGCAATTCTCAAGATTTATAGAGTCGAAATACATCTAATAGCTTTTTGTAATTCTGATAACAATTTCAATTGCCTAATTCTCAAATTAGGCTAAATGTAAGAAAACACTCATTTAGAAGCCTGGTACTTGTTTCGTTCTGCTCCCTTGGTGCCAGTGGGGATGGAGCCCAGGGCCTCCTGTGTGCTAGGCAAGTGCTACCACCGAGCCACAGCCCAGTCTCTTCAGATGTGTTTATTTTTAATGTACTTTGCAAAATATGGTAATAATCATCAAATCTTTTTGATCATTAACCAGATGCAGTTCTGAGACAGAATCCTGCATGGAGAATAGCTATTTGGGCCTTAGAATGTTTAAAATATTTTAATAAATTGCTAACAATCCAAAATAAAAACATAAAACTCTAAATATCACATTTATCTCAAAAGTAGAAATCTAACAGAATAGATTTCTACAGAGCGATAACTGGTTGTGGGAAAAGAGCAAAGGAAATCACCTTAAAGGAAAAGGTTAGGAGACATTCCTATTGAAATATTTAAAAGTCTGTACTGAAAGTAGAATAACTGATAAAGAATGCTTTCCTCGTTACCAGAACATAGCACAATAATATACTTTATGACATATTACACACACATTATTTGTGTATACATGAACAACCTGACACAAAATATACAAGTATACATATATATGTTTTATAAATCTGTGTGTATGTATATATGGTGGTGGGGAAAGCCAGCACCATAATAAAAATAAACAAATTGCAGTGATATGTAAAATACTAATTGTACAATTATATATAATATTTAGTGTTTATAGTAAAGGAATTTCAAGCTAAACAGCAAAAATACCTTTTTCATTCACTGGCAAAGATTAAGTCACTCTGCTCATTGGTGTGCACTCCTAGTAAACGTCCTGTGTGTGGTGTCTGATATTGCAGCAGGGCTGAGGAATTGTGCTTCACAACAGGCACTGATGCTCAGAGTCAGGAGACATAGAATTCTGCAGGGCAATTTAGCAATATGCATGTAAAAACTACATGCCCTTAACCAGCAAAAGCCTCCCCCACAGACAAAGATCTTCACAATGTTTGTATATAAGGCTTTTCGTGCATGGCATCATGTGCAGTAGTGAAGGCTGGATGGGCACTGGATGTCTGACAAGAGGGTTCATAATAATGCATGAAGGAACACAGTGTGGCTGTGGAAAGCTGCATTACAGGAAGAAATTTAGTCACATGTGAAAATGCTCAGAACAGTATGCAAAGTAAAATGAATGTTTTAGAGGAGTGTGTATACATTGATTTTATTCTGAAAAATAAAAAATAGGTGAGGTGGAAGAATAAACATCACAGTGTCCCCAGTGATCTCAATGTAGGGTTTGTTGGGGGGGAAGTATTTACCAGTGACTCAATTTTTTCTTCATAATTTGCAAATTTTCTACAATAACACAGTAGAAAAAGGGGTTTTAGACTTCCTTAAAATGTTAAAAGAAAAAAAAAACAATCATAGAAGTTTGTCCTGGAAGACCCTTGGTGATGTGTGTGCTGTCTCTACCTGGACTGAGCTATAGTCAAGACTATGGACGTTTCTTTAGTGATTTCGGTTTGAATAGCCTTCTAAACATAAAGGAAACACTACGCACATCTTTCTCTCATCCCTTCCCTTCCTTAAGTTAAACTGCACAACTCTGTTCGAGAGAGTGGAATAGTTCTGTCTCCCACTCCAATAAGCTAGCTTTCATTATGGTAAATAATTCACTATTTTGTGGTTGCATAGTACCTTTGTGTAAAGAGATAGTGTCTCTAAACACTTGTTAATCCTGAACACACTCTTGGGAATTAGGTAAAAATTACTAGAGGAAGGAGGGAGAGAAAGCCAAAGGTAATGAAAGATGACATAATCACAGATTTGTCTCACTTTCCTACTGGTCCACACCTATGCAGTGCTGTTCAACATGAAAATCTACATTACGGTAATACTGAAGAGAGAAATGATTTGAGAGACATAGCCTTTGGATCTCACATGTGGATTTTACGGTCTTATGTGGCAGTACTGCCGTGTGTTCAGTCTTCTGAATTCAGTTCCTGGCTCCACTATTCACCAGGTGTGCCACATGCAAGTCATTTAACATTCTGGCTTTTGTATTTCTTATCCAGAGGACAGGGAAGAGTAACAAAACGTAGCACATAGTATTGTTGTAAGGATTAAAGAGATTACACATACGAGGTCCTGAAAGCAGTTTCTTAAAATGGTAAGTGCTACAGAAGTGTCAGCTGTGATCAGATCGGTAACACGATTTTGAAGCGGCAGAGTAAAAACGAAGAGACGAAGACTTGTATGTTCATGAGTCAATAGCAGACTTTACGGACTTCAGTGAAAAGGAAAACTCCTTGTACCTCTCTGGTCTTGGGTCAGTAGTAGGTGTGCCGATGGGGAGAGGCGACCACAGTTCCCGAGCAGAACGGAACTGGATGAGCATGCTCTGGGCAGAGTCTACCTGCCCGGGGTACTACATCCAGCATGTACGCATCACCTTTTGCTCAACTTAGTACAAGGGGCAGTTAAGTTACAATGTAACTGGATTTAGTGACCATACTAAAGTAAGGACACTGTCACAATTTAAAAGTTCACTGATTGACCTTGAGTGTTTATCCCTCAACTAATCCATGGGAATACTGACATTAGTTTATTGGAGGAAACTGAAAACATCCTTTCCCTATGAGCCTTTTTATCCAACAATACTGGTGAGACACAAAATACAAAAATATCCATCCCAGTTATGCCATGATCCTGCTGTTCACTGGACAAAATAATTGGAAGACTCTCATAACCAAAGCCTCATGCATCCAATAGAGACCTGATGCTTTCGTAGAACTGACCCCTTCCTCAGAGCTGAGATGCAACAGGATGAAGTTACAGTCACCAGGAGAAGAAGAATCTGTTCTCAAAGAGGTTCCATCACCATCTTCTCCAGGGAAATGAGTGAGGAAACTGTTTCCCACTGCACTTGACACTCACTCTCTCAGGCATATTCTGTGAATGTAAATGGGACTATAGAGTCATGTTAATACTAACTGAACACAAACTCGGGTGCAGCGCAGGTTTGCTTTGGTCACATGCTCTGTCTCCTAGTACTGCTGAGACCTGTAGGTCACCACTTGAACACTATGCGCCATTACACTGTGCCGTGCATATAGTTTCCATGTTTGTCTTGCACATACATTTGTGCAGGCTGTTTAAAATATTTTTAAGATTTTTTTTTTTTTTTTTGTGGTGCCGGGGATCGAACTCAGGCCCTTGTGCTTGCAAGGCAAGCACTCTAATCACTGAGCTAAATCCCCAATAACTAAATGAACATCAAGTGAAATGACTTGTCTCAGGTTCTTATTCTTTTGTTCTTCTTGCCAGCTGATTAGGTACCACTTGTCATACTATACGTCTACCACATTTGTAATCGTAATTTTTCTTTCACACACTTTTATTATTAAATGTAAAATGCCAGGGTCAGATCCTCTTTTCATCTTTAGATGCATTCGGACGTGATGTGCGGCAGCTGAGAAGCACACTCATCCCTGACAACCTACCGCCGTGGCGGAACACAGCGTCAGGCTGCGCAGAGCTCTCAGTGGAGGGGGAGGCAGCAGGGGACACAGACTGGGCAAGCATCTGGGCACCTGACCCAGAAAGAAGGCAGGCAGGACCACGGCGAGGTCCAGCACACTGACCCGGATGGAGCGTGCGCTCTGGCAGTTCACCGGAAGACCCTCTCTACCTCTTCTGAGTTGTTCCATGTAATTGTTATCAAGTAAACTTTGTAGTAAGTTATTTTTAGGTCTGTAATTCATTCCCAACAATTCTTGTTATCTCCATAACGTCACCCACGTAAAGGAAGTCTCCTGCGGGTGGGGGTGTGGCTTAGTGGTAGAGCACATGCTAGGTATACTGGAGGCCCTGGGTTCAATTCCCAGCAAACACATACAAATGAAATTAAACATTAATTGTTTGCTTGTGATGCTAAAATAACTAATTGTTTTGTGTACACTTACAAAATACATGCATTTAAAAGAAAAGTACACATCCTGTGTAATGTTCTACTTCCTGATGGCATACTTATTAATAATTTAATGTGTTTCTCTTTTGTGAATAATAAAATTCAGAGTTAACATATTACAAAGCTTAGTTTTTTTTTTTTTAAACTTGTGGATTTGAGGGAAGATTATCAGTGATTTGGGCAAGGTAGAAATATTTAAGCCATAGTATAATTTTTGCAGAGATTGTTAGTCTTAAAAATAATACACTGCCATTAATTCAATAAAAATGAATATAGATATTTACTATCCTATGAGATAGGTTTATCAAAGGAATTCTAAAGTTTTGTACTTACATTGGCGTCTTTCCCAGCTAATTTACATAACTCCACCCGTTCTTTTGCAGCAGGCCAATAGATCTGTAAAATATTTCGAAGTGTATTAGAATATGAGTGTTACAACACCCTGACACTCTCTCTACAACTCTGATCAGAGAAGGGAATGGGTCACACTGAAGAGCGGACTGAATCGTGTTCAGGGTCATGTGAGATTCCTGAGATTTACGTAATTTCCAAAGCAGCCAAAACGTGTCTAAGAGAAGAAAGTACAGGAGCAACTGTCCTTCGGTCCGTTAACGTCATTTCTCTGTGAATGTGTGTAGCGACAGAAGAACTATGGTCAGAGGCCCTTAAATTCCAAGTTGGTTGTCAACAGCTCAATGAGCATTTGTCCCAGAGAAGCTGTCTCCACCAGGTCTCGCGTGTTTGTTCAGAGTGATGGTGCACGTGAGCTGCTGCGATGAGCTTCGGAAACAGCTCTCGGTCACATGCCTGAGCTGGCGCTCCCAGACCAGACCTGTGTGGACTTGTGGGGAGTATTTAACAAGCTTGGAGCCAGATGTGTCTACTCCGGAGTCACATATTTCAGGAGGATTGTTTTATTTAACTTCCACGACAACCCTGTGAGATACCTGTATTTATTAGCCTCATTTTCAGGTCAGAAAATGAAGTCCCACATGAAACTGCATGTCAACTGCCATAAAATCCTGGTGGCAGGGCTGGGGATTTAGCTCAGTGATTAGAGTGCTTGCCTGGCAAGCACAAGGCCCTGAGTTCGATCCCTGGCACCAAAAAAAAAAAACCCAAAAATAAAATCCTGGCGGCACAGTGCAGCCTGGCCCCGCTCTGTCTCCTGCCCTGGGAGCTGCAAACCACTGTGCAATGAATGTTCCCGGGACAAACGGTTAAGGTCACGAGCTTGGCTATTAGGTTTTAATTATGCTTAACAATCTTGAATTTATCAGAAATGTTGTTGTTGTTGTTGTTGTTTTTACAGTCTGGGGATTCTGGCAGGAAGCCGTGCACAGTGAGGTTCAATCAGTCCACGAGCTCACAGGAAGGAAGAGGCTCTGTCAGCTGCAGGCCGAGAGCAGCAAGCAGAGCCAGCTCCGGGGTTCCAACACGGCCTCGAAGACCCAGACACGCGTTTATTACATCTCTCACCAGCGTGAGCAGAAAAGGTTGTAATGGGGGGAAAAAAAAAAAAAAGCCCTGCGAATCACTCCAGGAGACGTGCTAAAGCTGAAATCAACCAGGGCTTAGAAGTCACCAGTGTTGGCATGATGTTATCCTGTTCGTGACGCTCCGGGGTGGTGTGTCTCTGCATCAAGAATAGTGCAACAAACTCTCCTAACAGACAAAGACAATGAAATGATGGTGGCCTTTTAAGTGAAGAAAGTTTGTGCATTTGGAGAACACAGTGCCGTCCACAAGTTACCAACAAGCGCAGGCACGGCTGTGCCAGCACAGAGTGCCACAATAACGACTTAAAAGGTTATTTGTTCAGAGATGATTTAATTCACTGCAGTTTTATCTTCCTGTAATTTTAATCAGCAGCCATGAATGGGCACGACGGTACACACCTGCAATCTCAGGACTGAGGAGGCTGAAGCAGAAGGATCACTGTGAGTTCCGGGCCAGCCTAGGGCTCCATAGTGAGTTCCAGGCCAGCTTGAACTACACAGTGAGACCCTGTCTCAAACAAACAAACAAACAAACAAAAACAAACAAGCACCAGCAGCCAGCTTCCAAATACTATATCCACAAACCACAGCAACGAATGGAGGGTAGACGCATTTTAGTAATCTACTATTAGGTGAAACAAAACAATCTCTCCAAATCACAAATACCTTGAATCCCTTAGAATAAAGTCAAAACAAGTGAAATAAAATAGACACTTTTCAGCTCTATATGTAGACCAATTCAGATAAACCGGTTATTCCAGTTGGGGTAGGGAGAAGTTGATGAGAGAAATAGCTTATTTACTACTACTTTTGTTCTTGATGTGGTGTTTTCTGTTTTGGGGTTTTTGGTTTTGGTCTGGGGGACATTCCCCTGCCTCAGACTTCCAAATACTGAGGTAACAGGCCTGTGTCACCAGGTTATTTTCAGGTGATTAATACGCAGTTTGAAACAAGTAAGTCATGTAAGTTAGTAAGCAGACACTCAAACATGGGCCGTGTGTAGATCGGCAGATAAGAGTCAGTGAAGAAACAGAATCCTGAAAACCTAAATGAATTATGCACCTGGCAGGAAATTTGAAAGTCTTGCACTTTTTAAAATTTGTTTTTTCATTTATCTGTCCCTAACTGCTAGTAGAAAAGTCCCAGACAAGGTATTCTTCTTTCCTTTCAGAGAGTATCTTGGATTTATAGTGGCCTTGCTTACAGTTGAGCTCACGAACTAAAGGCATCATCTCATTTTTTTCTTGTTTCAGTTTATTATTATTTTAAATTATAGTAAAACACATGCAAAATAAAACTTACCATCTTAACCATGTTACGTGTCAGATTCAGTAAGATAAGTATGTTCACACTGTTGTGCAGCGAATATCCAAAATTTTTTATCTTGTAAAGTATAAATGCTATGCCCATTGATTCTGGAATATAATAGTGATTTTGCAAAGGACAACTTTATAGTATTGGACTGAAAACAGTAAAAGAATACATATTCACGATCTGACAATCAGTTTGATCTTCGACTTATTTTATTTTAATCCTTGATGTAGCTCCAGTCTAGATTAATATTTCTTTGAATCATTTCAGTATGTCAGATTCTGTTCATCCCATTTTAGATAGTCAGCTTTAATACTGTATCACATTTCAGAAATAAATTTAGGGCAAATATTTACAGCTTTGTTCATAGTTATATTTCTTATTGGTATTGATCCTATGGAAAATTCAAAGGAAAATAGTGAAGTGTCTCATATTAAGTAGGTGAGTGTTATGGTTTGTGTCTAGATGTCCCCCCAAAGCCTCATGTGGTAAGAGGTAGCTGGATCCAGAGTGTGTGATTACTAAATTAGTCCACTGATTGGTTTGGCATGGTTCTGCTGGGATCAAAGATGTGACGCTAGGATTAAGGGTATTAGGATTAAGGGCGGGAGTAGTGCCCACCCTAAAGACAGGTAGCCTGGATAAGATATAAAATACAGGAAGAAGCTGGTTAGCTGCTGGCTTGCATTCCTTGCTTAGGTGGCTGCCTTCTGCCTGTCTGCCTGCCACCCTGCCTCGGACCCAGGTGACTGTGGACTGAAACTTCTACAAATGTGAGCCAAATAAACCTTTCTTCCCCTAACTTTGGGTGTCAGGTATTTTGTCCCAGCAACAAGAGAAAAGTAACTAAGACAGTGAGCATTAAAGAATTCAAAGACCGTCACAGGTTGCTAGGTTTTACTTCACACCAGTGTACTGGGTGATTGATATATTCATCTGTGCCTCTAAATCGAGGGTGTTGCTTAAGAATGACAAAACGTGAACGGAATCTGTGTGTCCCTTGTGAAATCTATGCGAATGTTTCCAATTCAGCACGATAGAGCAATGGGGACATAGCTGAGGCCTAGGACTGAGACACTCACCACAGCCCCGATTCCACGGGAGACGGGGGAGCATCCCTGTCCCGGGACACCAAGGAACACGCAGGTGGAAGGTGAGCCTATTTGTGTTGTGATTGATGGAATAATTTAGCTCTGTTTCATTGTTTCAACTCTAATTTGGTGCTATGGATTTGACACCAAAATACCAATTGCGCATTTTCTCCCTGCTTTGCAAAGGAACACAAATTTTAAATGTTTTCACTTTTTATTGTACATTTTCAGTTATAAGTCACATGATTATACATGGAGTTGTATCATTTTACTTAGTGAAACAATAAACTACCAACTTCAAAGAATTGATTTTTTTGTTTTTTTGTTTTGAGAGAGGGTCTCACTAGGTAGTTTAGGTTGGTCCTGAACTCACTATGTAGCCCAGGATGGCTGTGAACTCCTGGTGATCCTCCTGCCTCAGCCTCCAAAGTACTGGTATTACAGGTGTGCACCACCATGCCCAGCTCGAGAACTGACTTTTTGATTAGCAGGTAAATGTTATGCAGAGATATAAAAGCACTGAGAATTTGTTAGACTCCAGAACTCACTTTTAAATAAATCTAATCTCTGTTTATATAAGAGATTTTCTCTAAAATGTTCTCTCTCTTTTCATCATTCATCTTCAATTTCATAATGTCTAGAATCTGATAAAGTAGAAACTGCATAGACCATTTATAGCATGGTTCAGGGATTCTAACATAATACCACAAAGAAAAATTTTTAAAGTACTATTAAAGCCTTCAAAGTAAGGATTCATTGAGCTTATATATTGGCTTATTTTAAAACAACACTGTCAAGCATTTAGGAATTATGAACTGAACTATGTTCAGTAACAACAACCTACAGAATATTTGATTGTCTTCCAGACTCTAAAGTCTTACTTAGAAGGAAAAAAATACCACTGAACTTATGCCAATATTTAAGATGCAATTTATATTGCAATTTATGGTGGGATTTTCTTTTATTTGCTGCCCAGTCATTAGAATCAAGGGTTTATTTTTTTAAATATTGCTTTGATTCTTAATTAGTAAAAATTTAGAGAAACAAAATTTTCCTTAATTCAACATAAATATAAAACAAAGCAAGACAAAAAGTGCTGACATATAGACTTATATATAGTCCACTTACATGTGTGTTTACAGTTGGCAAAAATATCTTCAAGCAACAATTCCATCTTCCAAAACTCTTTTGAAATGACATACATAATATGCTATGCACATGTACACACACATACCTACACACACACACACACACAACATAGCATTGCAAGACCTAGACGTCTAACAGCAGACAAATTGATAAAGAAATTATTCAGCCATTAAGAAAAATAAATTCATTTGTAAGAAAATGGGTGGAACGGGTGGCCACGATGTTGAGCGAGATGAGTGAGATGCAGAAAGTTAATTATACTGTAACTCCTTTTGTAGGAGAAACTCAAAATGTAAGTAGATTAAAGAGTTCAAAGAGGAGAGATGGTGGGAGACAGGAGACGGTCTTCGCAGAGATAGGAAGAGCAACAGGGGAAGGGGAGAGGGAAGGGGAGGCAAGGGCATCAAAATTATCAGAGTTATATATATACACACAGGTATTTATACACAAAAACTTCCAAAAATAGATTTCATTATTATATTAACATACACCAATTAAATGAAAACAAACAGCATTTCATTCCCTGCATTTTCCTAGTCTAATGGAGTACAGGGAGTGTTTGCGGGTTGGTCTGGAGGGAAGAGCCAGGGAGGAGCCGGAAGGAGCCGGAGAGGCACCTCCAAAGTGATGCAGAGGGAGGTGCGGACTCTGGAGCGGTAGCGATTGATGTGCGCCTCACAGAGTTTCAAGTCGTGGCATGGTCTATACAAAGTCCCAAGGCACATCTGCATGGTCACTACACCCTGAGACCGCCTGAGTCGTAGACATAGCCCCACACACTCGAGAAGAGGACCCCATGCTGTGTACAGCACTCCCTCCCGCACAGCAGGCAGTGTGAGCCGCAGACCTGGTCGGTACTGTTCTCTCCGCTCTCCACAATCATCGGCAATAATTGCGGTCAGCATCTCCTGCCACCTCTGGGCTTTCCACATCATCTCAGCTATGAGAAGTTGCATCACGCAGGATAAATGTAGCCATGTGCCCAATTTAGAAATTTTGATGGCTCCTTCCTAAAGTCATTCACGATTATTTTTCTTTCACTTAACAAAGAGTTGTAGCAGAATCACAGATGACATTTGCATAGATGTTCTGTCATAAAAAACAGAACCGAATTATTCCTGAAATGCTCCTGTGGAATACCAGCTCCAGACTAGCCGTGGGTGCTGCCCAGATAGAGAGTGGAAGGCCACCATCTGCGGGCCGAGTCTCTCCTGCCCAGGACTGTCCTCTCTGCTTGGCTGCTGGAGCCTAATTACTAACTGAGCTGCCAGGAAGCAGCTGGGCTTTACAAACTGGTTTTAAACTGAGTAGTAATTCCAGTAGATATATTTGACAGCAGAGAATTATTGGAGACAGAAGTAAATGAATTATTTAAAAATTCCTTTTTGGAAATAATAACTAATGGTTAATATTATAAAAAAGTGTAAAGCAGAACTCATATCCTGCTATGTCACTTTCTGCTTAATCATTCTCATATTTGTATGTAGTGTCTCAGTTGCTTCCGTTGCCCTGCAACAAAATACCCAACACCCAGAGTGAAAGGAGGGGAGGTTTCCCTGGCTCAGTTTGTAGAAGTCTCAGTGCATAATGGGCTGTCTCCGGACCGGGCAGCCTGGCAGAGGGCTTCACAGAGGAGAGAAAACAGTTCTTGGGGTGGAAGACGGGAGACAGCCAAAGCAGCAAGCGAAGGCAGCAGCCCTCTCTCTGCCCCTTGTACTCTATCCAGGCTGCACTCAGGGCGAGCAGCACCCACTTCCCCTCAACCACCCCAGAGCAGTGCCAAGCCAGACAGCGGACTGATTCAGTAATCACACGCCCTTAATCCCACCGTCACGCACTCTGGATCCAGCCACCTCGGAAAAGCAGGAGGCTTTGGGGGGACATCTAGATGCACGCCACAATGTGTACCCTTTAAAACATTTCCCCTTTGATTGTTCACAAAAAGAATTTCCCTGCTACCCTGGGGGCTCAAGCACTAATACCTCTAAATATTTGTGTTTCTTTTAGAGTTCTACAATATATATTGCCAACACAAAAAAGATCATTCTAATAAATGAAAATTTCCTTCAGTACCTCTTTACGTCTGCTCATATACCATCGAACTATATTTTCAACACATTTTAAGAGATTTCATTAGAACTTTGCTGCATTTTTTAAAACTACAAGCTGTGATCTAGTTATTTTACATTGTATTTGCTTACTTCTATGAAATAATCAAAAACAATATTTTGGGTATTTCTTTTGAAGCACTATACTTCACTTCAGGAAATAACATACAAGGAACTTACAAAATCTTAAAATTTATTTTTCTATTCATACTTTATACACGTCTCAATAGTTTTCATTCACAGTTTATACAATGTGTTAACAGTTGTTTAGTGAGGTTAAAATGCCACACGAGTTTTTAAATTATTTACTGCCAGGCAAGTTACAGAAACTTCCGTACACGGATAAGGACTTAGAACAACATCCCTGGGAAATGCTAACTCCACCTGCCCTTGGCCTCATCTTGGGAGAAGCGAGTTAACCGAGTTAAGGGAGCGGGGCAGGCAGCGCAAGGTCGCAAACTCAGTGGGAGCGCTCTAGCCCAGTTGGGAGGTGACGAGGCCTCCGCGCGGGACCCTAAAAGCTAATTAGAGAAGTAGCGGCCTCTCCGTCCAAGGACAGGATGCGAGTCTGGAACTGCGCCGAGTGCAAACGCCGCTGTGCACGGCACAGCGCGGGGTCTGCGGAGCGAAGGCCGCGGCCGGCCGGGTGGTCCACGCAGGAGCAAGGCGAGGAGGGAGGCAGCTCCCAGGACGACGCTGGGAAAGCGGCGGTTAGTGAGATCGACGCAGCTGAGATGGGTGCAGACGGGAAGTTCACATTCTCAATTTTTTCTCTTTCTGTTTGAGATTTCCATAGAGTTTTCAATGACACGTCCTGGAGGACGGAGTTGCAGGAGTCTCCTGCCCGCCCTTCCCTGGGATCAGCTCGGTGCCGTCTCCTGCCAGCGCCCCGGCTGCCTCCCCTCCGTGCCCCGCGTGTCCGGCTGGCGTTTTCTTTTCTGCGGGAAATTCCGTGTGGGACCTTGTTCCAGACGTAGACGGTTGAGCAAACACGGTAGAATTAGACACCGAGTCCGCGCCTCGGCTGCATTAGTCCTCGGCTTGGGTTTAAGTAGCTGCGAGTCTGGGAGCTTGGATTTCAGGCCCCGACTGTCATCTTGACTCAGGTAACACCGCCGGATTCTCAGCTGAGGCCACCAGGCCCTCCCTGGGGGCCGCTAAGAATAGAAGACTGCCCTGTTTAATTCTCTACTATATTACCAGGACCTAGAAGAATGCCAGGACTACAGTGGAACCTCTGTAAACATGTGCGGCCTGAAAGACACAAATGCTATTTTAACCTGCAAATTAAAATAAATTCTGCTGGGCGTGGTGGTGCAGGCCTATAATCCCAGTACTTGGGAGGCTGAGGCAGGAGGATCACTGTGAGTTTGAGGCCGGCCTGGGCTATGTGGTGAGTTCAAGGCCAGCCTGAACTGTAGAGTAAGACCTTGTCTCAAAAAAATAAAATAAAATAAAATCTAAGAAATCTACAGGTAGGTTGGCAATGTGAACTTGTGGTCCCTTTACTCTTATGGATAGACCGCTAACACTTTTAAGGTATATTGTTCATTGCTGGCATTAGATCCTGAAAAGAGTCGCTGAAGGCAGCGGCCTCTGACATCCAGTAGCAAGGGCCACGGCTTCTTCCTGCACATTAGCACTGGCGCCTTGTGCAGGACCACTCCATAAGGATTTATTGAAGAGTGATCTGCAGTTTCCCTGAGAAACCTCACCCTAAGGCTCGCTGAGAGTTAGCGACAGGAATTCTGGAGGGTGCTGCCTGGAGCCCAGCTGGGGTCCCGACTGCCCCTGCAGTGACCAGATGGGACCCTCGTGTCAGTTCTGGCCGGAGCCTGCCCAGCGTGAACGGGCAATTGTTTCTTCTCAGAAGCTGCAAGGCCACAAGTGCTCAGCACAGTTTCTACACTGGGAAGCTAAGCAGGGTGCCTTCACTGAAGGCTAATTCGCTGGGATGATTTCAAGTGTTTATATTTTCTTATTTTCGAACATTAAATAAAAATCCAAAAGTTGACAGTTTTATCTTATCAGTAATTTGATTTTAAGTGAGAAAGTTATTCATCCTAATTCTTTTCTTCCCAAATAACAGGCTTACAGGAAAAAAAGTGTTAGGGGAAAATGGCCTGTTCAGCCACAGAGCCAGTTAACAGAGTAGAGTCAGAAGGTCACTTAGACTTAGAATTCTAGCTTTATCTCAAAAAATGAGCAAGTGTAGGATCTTCGTGTCTGAAAACCCTTTTGTTTTAGACTTCCTTAATGAAAGAGAATAACAAGTCCTTTCATGGTAGGCAGACAAGAGTACTTAAATAGTCTAGTAAATATTTTTGTATTTTAAGTTATAGTCTCATTTAATTTATTTTTATGATATAAGTATTCAAAAATAAGAGAATAGTTTGATTAATTTCAAGTAATCTGAGTAACTTTATAATTGTATATCCAATTTTCAGACTAAATAATGACAAAAATAATAGAAAAATTATATTATGATTGACATGTGGCAGAAAATAACATTAATTTATGAACCTGGGGATTGCTTTACATTCTCATTTTTAGCTTGCCCAAGTTCTAGCTTAGGTTTTTTATCTTTAAATTTTCCCAATGTTTCCTTTTATATAATTCTGATTACATTTTTTATTTCGTAACTAAAAAGAGCAGAATTTTCAAGTAACTGTAGGAACTTGAGTTTATTTTAGCAAAGTAAAATGAAATTCAGATTATTCTATAAAAATATGTAGCTGTCTTAGAAAGGTTATTACATGTATATGCTTTTTAGAAACATTGTTTCCTCATTTTTATTTTTTAAATTTGTTTGTAATAATGGTGCAAGAACCCAGGGCCTTGCCCATTCTAGGAAAGTGTTGTACCCCACAGCTACAGCCACCAACCTTGTTTTCTTGTTTTTAAATCCATAGGAAATTTTTTTTCTATCCAGAGCATACTTAGTACTGTTTACATTAAATAATTTTAAAGATGAAAAGCATTTTTACATCCGAAATAAACGCAAAATTCCTTTGAATAGGCATTACACTGATTTTGCCTCTAACATTGTAAGTAGAGGTTTAGCTAATATTTTATTAGGGTCCAGATTAAATCTTTGCTTTTGATTCCTAATGCGGCAATTCTTTGAGCAATTTACATACAACATTTATTTGTCACACGTGACTGTCAGTTCCAAGAGACAGTATTTTTCATTAATTGGATAAAAATAAAGGTGATTAAGTATTATTTAAAAATATAAGCTACTTGAAAATTAATTTTAAGGCACACATGTGAGCCCCATGGGAAAATGGGACGTCACGAGGTCATCCCCAGTCCTGTTCTGGAGCCCGAGTGCCGAGAGGCAGCTGCTAACCCCCACGGGCACTGCCAGGGCTCGCGATAAAAATTCAGGACACAGCCGCTCTGCCCCAGAGATCTGCAAGGGAAAGAACTGCAAGCAGGAGACATTGCAAAGACCGCAGAAGTGCCTGCTAAGAAAAGTCCGCCCGCAATGTGCGACAGGGCCGCAAGGCTGAGACGCCAGGTCCCCAGCACAAGGCCCTGAAGAAGAGACTTCTCTGAATCCTGCTCCTCTCTCCCTTTCTGCCCGGGATGTGATCCCAGAGAGGGCAGATCCTGCGTCCAAGAAGCTGGGGAGAGGGACACGCCACAGAAAAGCCGCCACCAGTCGCCAGCACCGCAGGCGGAGCGGGCGCCTTGGACGCTTTCCGTTTCCAGATAATAATCACTGCACCGCCCGCGGTGACCTCCGGAGACCTGCCGAGTCGCCCCACAGGCCCAGGGCGGGACGCGCCCGGAGCAGAGAGAAGAGGCTGGAGGTAACGGAGACGCGGTTGTCTGATGGCACACGAGGAGCTGATGTGTCAGTTTCTGTTGGATTCGTAGATAAATAATAATACTGATATCAGAGTAAGTGTATTTCTTATTATTCTGTGTATTTCTTATTCGTCTACTCCCCTGCCCCTATAACCTACTTAAAAAAATAGAAAAAGAAAGGAAGAAAAAGAAAGACACAAATGCTTGAAATAATCTTGATTTAGTTTAATAAATCATTTCCTTTGTGACTGTTGGTTGCATCTTGGCTTTCAGCCTTGTTCCATCCAGGCGGGTTTGAACTGCTTCCAAAGTCAGTAACTTTTCAGATGGAATGATCCCAACAATTCATTAATGCAGAGAAGCCCAACCAAGAAACAAAACCAGACTGAGAGCTTCGAATATACATTTTTTTTTTTTTTTTTACTGTCAACTATGACTCCTTTTTTTAAAACAATGTGAGATACAGAGAGGGACTCTGAGCCAGGATGTATTGCTTGTGAGGCTGATACAGAGAAGGCTCCGGGTTTTATGTGACTCTTTGCCAGGACCAGGTCAGGATGGCAGAAGTAGAGGGCATTCCCTCAGTACAGAGGACAGGCCCACTGCAGCTCAGAATCAACTGTGTAGATATCACAGGCCTTAACCCTGGGGCATGAATGCCACACACGTCCACTGCCACAGGGTCTGGGCCAGACAGATTTCTAAGGCGTCACCCATCCAGGGGTGCTACTGTCATCTACAGTGGAGGCCGCTACCCAGGACATGGACATTCTTCTAAATTCTCCTAACTCAAGAAATGGCATAGAATGTTCAGGTCTGGGACAGGAAAAGTTAGCTCCCTAATTTGAACTATGAGGAATCTCCACACAGAAGAGAGACAAGACTCTCCTCCATTTGTCAAACATGTTTTTCCTTAGCTTATGCGTAATCACAAGATCCAAATTTTATATTCCACTGCAGTATTATTAATGACAAGAGCAGACACTCAGCAGATTTTTGTTTTAAAAAAAGGAAAAAGAACAATCTAGAAGGAATAGAGTATAAAATTATTCGAAGTTTAGGCATTTATAAAATTATTCTAGTTTTGCCACTGTGATACATACAATTCATTTCAACCTCAGAGTTGGACGAAACCAAGTCAATGGAAGTGCCATTATTTTATATATAATTCTGCTGTGAAATATATTCAGTGATGCTTGTCATTTTTGTTAATTTAAATTTTAAAAATGCTGCCTATCCATTCAATAGTGAATAATACAAAATAATATGACTATAGAATAAGGATGTATCTTTTAATTCTTTGAACAAAATTATAATCTGTGCTTTCACAGCAATGTCACCTCCAAAAGCGGCTATACCATTAACAGCAGGAAACTTAAACAGAATCACCCAAATTGAAGAAATTAGATTTTATAAAGCTTACATTAACTTAGGGAGAAGTGTTACAGAGGTAAATGAATTGTTATATAAACAAGACAAACATTTATAAAGGTTAGCATATTTTTCAAATTTTATTGCACAGGTTGGAGGAAAAAAATTATTTCAAGAACTTTTACTGGAAATAAATACTTTCTAGGCTATCCCCTCCCTCCCTCCCTCTATCCCTCCCTTCCTCCTTCTTCCCTTCCTTCCTCCCTTCCTTCCGTCCTTCCTTCCTCTTTCACTTCCTTCCTTCCTTTCTTCCTTCCTTTCTTCTTTCCTCCCTTCCCTTCTTTCTCCTTCCCTCCCTTCTTCATACCTTTCCTTTTTATTTTCTTTTTTAATTCCCTCAAGTAGGGTAATTCTCCATCAGTCATTCATAACTCAGTTATGTGTTTACATGGTTTTAACTCCATGAGCACAGAGCACACCCCTCGGCCCCCAAGGTCCCCCATGTGGCTTCTGGAACAGGGGCTCTGGGTCCTTGCAGTGCAGAGGTCTCAGCCCTGGAAAAGGCTGCACACTGAGCCCACTCGCCACTGTGGGCACCCTGTAGTAGTGATTTATATAAGTTGGAAAGGCAACACCTACACAAACACAAATTGCTACCACTGCATATATAACTCCTTATTAATTACATATTATATATATTTTTTTCAGTTATGTAGAAAATCTCTAACTGGAAAATATATTCAAACAATCATCTATTTCAATAACATTACATGAGATGTTGATATTTCCTAAGCATCTACTTTTTTAATAGTAGCACATTATAAGCATGAAATATAGCCAAAGAGATTTGCTTAAAATAGTCACGGAAGGGAAGTTATGCAGTGAGAATTTATTTTCAGAAATGATCTAATGCACTCAGTTCAGATAAATGGACTTTTTCTTCCAATTCCCGAAGGCAAAGAAGGGAGCAAGAATAAATTTCCTTAAAAGTATGAATCGCTTTTTGCTATTATACTGAGACAGACATATTTGGATATTTTCATTTCAACACTTTTAGTACCTTACAGCAAAACTACAACGTTAACTAGGAATTTTCATTTTTTTATTAAAAAAGGCCATTCTCTGTTGACAAGTGAAATATTCATTGATACATTGATTGGCTCTCCTGGAAGCATGAATACTTTCAAAAGAAGTTCCCGAAGAAAAAAATACAGCCCAAAGTACAAATAGGATGGGACCATGCTCTGAGGACGGAAGGCCAACTTTTCAGATTCTCATATACACTTAACAGTTTATTTTACCCTTCTCTACACTATCCCCAACTGCAGGATAACTGTACTATTTTTTAAAAATCTGAGCTTTTTAGTGTTTGGACTTATAGAAGTTGATAAAAACTACTGGGAGTACTTTAGCCTTCACTTTTTCTTCCAGAAGCAGAGACTATATGAAATATAGTCATATACATTTGCAGTCAGAGTTTACTTTTAAATAAAAAATAACTCTTTTTCCCTTGGCAGAACTCAAAAATACATGGAAGAACTACCTAAAAGTTAAATGACTAGAAAGCAAAACTCGTTGCTGTAATAGCAGACTGAGTAAGCAGTGACAGCACACACAAAAGCCCTGAAAACAGGGAATGCTCAGCTGGCTGGCAGCTGGTGGGTAGGTGTGCGGCGCATGCGATAACTGGGGGCTGAGGGACGCGCTTGCCGCGGGTGGGTGCCGAGGCCACAGGAAGGTCCAGGGTCCCAGAACGACCTGCAAACAGCTCTCCAGCACACAGGAAGGATTCGATGCTGGGAACACTGGCCCAAGCCCTGCGATAGCTTTGGCAATGCTTCCGAAAAGGAGGCAAAATGAGGAGCAGACGACGCCGCCCATGTGCAGAAGGCCACATCTTACATCCTCTCCTCAGTCCCGCAGACCTCGCCACTCTGGTGTCTTTACCTGCCTGCACGGATACTGATACTTGCTAAAATATCAGTCAATTATCAGCAACATGGAGCTTGAAAATGTGGACTATAGTAGCTGGTGCTTTTTGGGTTTTGAAATACTAATGGACATTTCTTTTGTCATTTTAAAATTTAAATTGAACTTACTTTTAACGGATACATACTGTACACTGCAATTGTACATATGAATGGGGTAGCATGTCATCTTTTCATGCTTGTAGACTTCATGTTAAATCTAACATAACAATGTCCAGTTCTACCCATGCTGTTGCAAATCCCAGGCTTTACTCCTTTCTATAGTTGAATAGTTCTCCCTTGTCTATGTGTAGCACATTTTCTTCATCTGTTCATCAGTTAGTGGACAGTCAGGTCATTTACTTTGCTGGCTAATGTGAATAGTTCTACAATAAACACAAATGTGAAGATGTTTCCTCAATATGTGATTTCATTTCCTTTAGATAAACATACAGCAGTGGGGCTTCTAGATCATACAGTAGCTCTATTTTTATTGACTTATTTTTGAAGACATTCTATTTCTTTCCATAGTGGTTGTGCTGTTTTACATCCCTCTCAATAGCATGCCAGATTTCGCTTTGCTCACACCCTTGTCGTGGCTTCTTGTCTTTTTGAGAATCGCCGTTCTTACTATGGTTCTGATACTGTGGTTCTGATTGCGTTTCCCTGATGATTAGTGATATCAGGCATTTTTCATGCAACTGCTGGTCCTTGTGTATCTTACTTTGAGCAGTGTCTGTTGAGGTTTACTGTCCATTCTGATCGGGTTATTTTTTTCCTACCAAGGTTTCTTTTTAAATTCCCTGTAAAATCTAGGTATCAACCCCTTTTCAAATGTGTAATTTGCAAACATCATCTCTCCTTCTGTAGTTGTTTCTTTACTCTGATGACTGTCTCATTTGCTGTGTAGAAACTTCTTAGTTTCTATTTGTCTATGTTTGCTTTTCTTTACTGTGTAGTTGAGTCTTGTACAAAACAACCTTTGCTCATCCCAATAACCTGGGGTGTCATTGTGTCAAGTCTTACACCTCAGTCATCAATCCGTTTTGAGTTTATTTTATAACTGGTGAGCTCTCAGGGTCTAGGTTCATTTTTCTGCATGTGTATTCCCGATTTTCCCTGCCCCACTGATGGAAACGTCACCCTGTCGCCACTGCACCATCCCAGCACCCATGTTCCATTGGTCTCTGCATCTTTTTACGTTAATATTGCACCTGTTTGATGACTACATCTTTGTCATATATTTCTAAATGAGAGAATGTGGTATTTCCAGTGTTGCACTTTTGTGGCTAGAAAAGATATTTGATATGATTTGAATTTCTTAAAAATTGTTGAGACTTGCTTGGTGCACCATCCTATGATTTATCCCATAGTATTTTCTATGTTCTGAAGAGAAGAATGTGTATTCTACAGGTGTTGAGTGGGATGTTCTATACATGTCTGTTAGCCATTTGGTCTATGATATAACGTAATTCTGCTGTTTCCTTGTTGTTTTCCTGTCTGGATCATCTGTTCCTGATGTTGGTGTTAAAGTTCCCAACTATTATTACCTTACAGAATACTTCTCTCCTTAGTTCTATTAATATTTCTTGTATATTTTCAGGTGTTCCAAAATTGGGTGCATACATATTTAGAATTGTTATTTCCTCTTGCTGAATTGACTCCTGTATTATTATATAATAACCACTCCTGTCTCACTTTACTGTTCTTCAATTAAAGCCTATTTTATCCAATATATTTATGGTTCTACTGCTTTCTCTTGGATTCTATTTGCATGGAAGATCTTATTCCATGCCTTCAATTTTGGACCACACATGTCCTTAGAGGTGAACAGAATTTCTTAAAAGCCACAAATAGTTGGGTCTCCTTTGTGGTTTTGGTGTTGTTTGTTTTTGGTTTATTCAATCATTTATATCCTTTAATTGGAGAATTCAATCCATTTGTATTTAAGGTAATTATCTACAGGTAAGTTCTTACTACTGCCTTTCTGTGCCTTTTCTAGTTTTGTGGTACTTTCTGTCTCTTTTCCTCCCTCCTTTACCGTCTTCAATTATGCTTAAATGGCTTACACTATTAGTGTGTTTTTATTTACTGCTTATTATTTTATGGTTTATATGTTATAGTTTTGCTTTGTGGTTATCATGAGATTTACAAAAATTATCTTTTAATTGTAACAAGCTACTCTGAAATTATTACAACTTGAGATGATTGTAAAGATGAGAAAACAAAAGAAACAGAAAATACACAAGAAAACATACTTGTTCTCCATTCCTTTGCATGATTTCAATTTTATGCCCCAAATTTCCATCTGTCTATATTACCTATCTCTTAATGTTTAATGCAATTATTATTTTTCTTTTGCTTTTAATCTTCATGTTAAAGACATGAGTGCCCTACTCATTATGTCTGTATTAGGGTATTCTCAGTTAGTCTGCATGATTACTCTTATGAGTGAGTTTATAACGTTGCATATTTTCTCCTTATTCTTGAATGTGTCTCAGTGTAAGTTCATCTGCCAGTTTGCAGAAGCCCTAAAATAGTTTGTGTCAAAAACATCCCCCCAATGTCTCATGTGTTTAGAGGTAGCTTTTGAAGATGACTGGATTGTAAGGGCACTGGGCTTATCAGTGAGTCAGCCCACTAGTGAGTCCCAGCTAAGTGGGCTATTAGGAGCTGAGGCTCAGGTAAAGGAAGCCAGTCACTCAGGGCAGGCCTTCGAAGGGTGTATCTCTTCTAGGGTGGGCGCTCACGCACTCTCTCTCTCTCTGCTTCCTGGTTGCCAGGGGGTGAGCAGATGTCCCCCACCCCCCACCACGCTGTTTCTGCTTTGCAGCCAGACAGCCACAGAACCACACGAAACCCTAAGTCAAGTAATCCTTCCCTCCTTTAAGTAGTGTATGTCAGGTATTTGTTCCCAACAGTACAAGAATGACTAATAAGGCCGCATTTCTTGCGAAACGGGTTGGTCGAGCTATTCTGTATATTCTCTCAGCTTTGGTTTGGGAATGTCTTTATCTCTTTTTCAATTCTAAAGGATGGTATTCTTGGCAAGAAGTTTTTTCCTTTTATCTTTTCCTTCCTGCTGTGCAGAGCCTTGTGACTCCTCCTGACTCTGGGACTCTGTTCATGGGCACTATCCTGGGGCTGGTGACTTGTGGGATGTGCCCTGTGTTAGGTTTTACCGGCCCATCACTCAGTCCCTAAGCAAAGCCCTGTGCTGTTTACCTTGTTCTACTCTCTCTGAGTGGAATCTTGCTCCACACTTTGACCTCAGGGTGAAGGCAGTCCCCCCGAAGGGGATGCTAGGCTGGGCCGTGGCTGCATCTCACAGTCACAGGGGCCTGCACAGTCTCGGGGATGTGCCCAGGCTCACACTGTAGCTGGGGGTGCTGTGGCCGCGACATGAGTCTGTCCCACTGGGGCACAGGTCTTTGTTTTCTGCTGGGTAGGTCTGGAGGCCCCGTCTTCCGACACCAGCCTGGAGATAGCTGTGCTGTCCGAGGTTGAGGTAAGGAGATGGAGAGGTAGAGACAGATTCTTGTCTGCCAAAGGTCATGACCACCTAGGTGCCCTCTGAATCGCAGAGTCTCAGGGCACAGTGCACGGGAGAAGGGCAGCTGCTTCCTGCCCACTGCACGGCTGGCACTCACACAAGCCCAAACCGAGTCCTTTTCACTGGGCTCCTCCTGATGCCAGGGCAGGTCTAGAGGTCTAGAGGCTTTTATTCCAAGCTCTGGCCCACATCTGAGACCACTGGATTCTGTCCCAGGTCTCTCTGTGGGGGGCCAGCACTGAGATCCAAGAAAAAACCCCGTGCGAATGTTTGTGTCTTGCTCTCTTCTCCTCTGCCTGAGGTTGGGCAGAGCGTGTAGAGATGGCTGCCTGGCTAACGCAGCCCAGTGAAGCCAAATGAACCCTTGTGCAGGGTTCTCAGGGCTCTACCTGGCACCTGAGTTCATTAAGTCTAAGGTCGGGGAGCTGTTAACCAAAATTTAATTGAAAACTAATTTTAAAATTGTTATGCATAGAAATCTTGATTCTTGATGAATAATTAAATTTCCATTTCTACTACATAGGAATATATGCACTAGTTTTGATGCCTTCCACATTTTCAAAGGTTTTTGGAATTTTATGTATTCACTCTTCATAAAGAATATGCACCTGTACTTAAATCCATAAAAACCCAAGTGTATATTAGGAACAGTGCTTCATTTTTAATATAGTATATTCTTTTTTTGACATAACAAATTTATTTCCTTCAACACTGAGCCACGTAAAGCTGGAGAAAAGCAGAGACAAAATTGAATGAAATCAAATGAACCATAAAGAAATAAACTGACCTTCTTGAAGTTTTTGTTGAGGTCGACCAGACTGAGCAGGAAGACGTGGTCTTTGGTGCCCAGGAGCAGCCGGCCCCTCTCCTCATCCAACAGAAGAGTCCGGAAATCCAGTCCTTCTGATGAACCCAGAAAGGGCATGCAACTGTTCGAAAGCAGCAAATCTGTGAAAAGTAAAAGAAAAGGGAAAAAAATCTTTAATCAACAATACATTGGCTTGTCTCTTAGACAGCTAGAAATAGAGAGAGTCCCACTTTGTAGAGACTCCACTTTAGGGATATGAAAATGATTGTAATTTTTAACATGTACTCATTTAGAAATAATTGCAATATGTTACACTAGTAAGGAGTTTGTTTTGTTTTGTTTTGTTTTTTGTTTTTTTGCTGCTGGGGGTCGAACTCAGGGCCTTGCGCTTGCTAGGCAAGCACACAATGTATTACACTAGTGTCAACACTATTTTATATATAAAATACATACTAATATAAAATGTGTGAGTACCAAAACAATTAAATAAAAATATTCTATAGCTCTCTATTTGAATTCTTAAATTATAATCCGAAGCATCTATCTATAATATTTGAAACTTGATCAAATGAATAAATATATACAAAGTAAGCACCCATCTGTGTCATAAATCTCATAATATTTTTTCCACTTCCTCTTTTAGAACTAGACTTGTACCTCTTACAGTCCCTTTAGAGGAACAGTGACCTTGAGGCAAGGTGCAGATTCCCATGTGCTCCTTGGTTACACACGGATGGCCTCCCTCACCATTCACACCCCCGCTAAAATGGTCCATGGTCACACTCAAGGAATTTACATCCATATGTCATTCTCAACCTTCATAGTTTACACTAGGATTCAGTCTTAATATTGTTGAACCTCTTATGGGGTGGATAGAGAGGTCATGACAGGTGTCCGTCGTCGTAACATCACAGAGAGTTTCACTGCCCTGACCGTCTTCTGAGCCCTGCTTACCCACCCTTCTCTCTAGCTTTCAGTCCCTGACAACCACTAATCTCTACAAGTCTCCCAAGTTTTGCTTTATCACAAATGGCATCTAGTTGGAACCATGCGCCTTTTCATTCTGCCATCTTTCACTCACTAATAAGCAGGTGAGTATCCTCCCTGTCTTCATAGCTTTAGAGTTAGTGTTAGGGAACATTCCACTGCTTGGATGTACCAAAGTGAATTTATTCATTCACCTACCAAGGGGAAGCTCTGTAATTAAGAATAAAGCTGCTCTAGATATCTGTAGGCAGGATTTTCTGTGGGTATAAATTTTCGACTTTTTTCTTAGCTAAACACCAGGACAAATGATTTAGTGGCTCATATGTTTCATTTTGAATGAAAATGCCCAAGTGTCATGCAAAAACTCTGTCCAAATTACAAGCCTCCCTCATCCTTGTCAGAACTGGCCCTGTCTGTGTTCCGGATGTGCATGCAGGAGAATTCCTATCTCCCTCCTGACACAAAGGATGGGTGTCTCTTCACATCCTTGTTTGTCATCTTTGGTGAGGTGTCTACGAAAGTATTTGACCCATTTTTGAAAAGTGTGTTATTCATTTCTTAGTATTGAGTATTAATAGATGATTTTATCTTTTAAATCAGAGTTCCTTAGCAGATTCCTCTACTTCAAATACTGTTTCCCAGTCTACAGCTTGTCTTTTTCCCACTTTTATTTTAGATTGATGCTTGCTTTGAATAATTACAGCATTGCTATTTTAAATTTGCAGCAAGAAGAACTAAACAAGACCAATCTAAGCAAATAGATTCTGAAAGAGATGACTTGAACTAGTAATGGAATGAAAATCTTAAAGCTGGAAGTGACCACTAAAATTGTTTGAGCACGAAAGTAACAAAGGTCATAGCTGATGGCCAGAAGGGTAAGTATGAACACTGCGCTCAGGATGGAGGCGGCTGAGGGACGGCAACGCCAGGAGGACCGCCCGGCACCTCTGCGACCCGGCGAGTGTCACGCTGCTGCCACAGCACAGTGGGAGGAGAAGGGCAGGTAAGAACCATGTATTTTATTTTATTTTTCTTTTCGTGCCTACATACACAATGAGGAAAATAAACAGGCAGTCGGCATAGTGATTTATTTTACCATAATCAATTCTACTTGATTTAGTTTCAAACAAATTTGACGAAGAAAAGCAGCTGCAGAAGTACCGACCAGCCTGGCGGCTTTCCACTTCCCAGTGATTTAAGGGCGCCTCTGACGCATGTTTCGCCAGAGACCCTCACAGCTCTGAAGCGTGTTTTGCCCTTCACAGCCACGCTGAATAATTAGACCAAAGCATCACGCACCAGCATTTCTCCGGCTGATGCACGTGTTGCGAAAGATTTGGGGGTAAGAATTGGAGCAGGTTCCCTCACCCAAAGCAGTTTATCTTTCTTGCATTTCTGCCGAGCCAAGCAAAATCATTTTGTTTCCAAGACTTCATCAACCAAACCCCTCCCCCAAAATCTGTCACCTCCAGCTCACACCCACCCACCCCAGATTTCAGAAAACAGAAAGGGAGGCTGGCTCTGCTAGATGCAAACCTAAGAGTGTTTTTTGTTTGTTTTGTTTTGTTTTGTTGTCCCAAATTGTTAATTCTGAGGCACGTGAAGTCTTTTGAGGATTGTTCAGTTCTAACTCCTCAGGGCAGGAACTCCTTGTGTCCTCCCTGGCAAAGTGGCACCTGTGCAGCTGGGCTCGCCTGGTGCCCATAGACGAGGCCCCTCCCTCCTTGTGAAGTAGGCAGCTTTCGCCTGGGGATCCTAAAGGACTCAGCTGTTCCAGGTACCTGAACCTTTGACATAACCCACCACCACCGGTCCTATTCATTCCTTTCAGCAGCGTTTTCTCCTATGAACCACTCCTAGTTTGCATTCCCACTCGATTCCCACTTTTGTTCTAAGCAATACAATCTTAGAAAGTATAAACTCTAATTACTTAGAAAATAAATGAGTCTTAGACACAGTATCGCTGTGTCCCTTTTACTGTGACACGGAAGTCTCCGTTGGGGATGGATTTCCATGTTAGGGTGCTGGCAGCTTTTCCATGTGAGGGGCAGGCCAAAGCTAGGTGAGCCCAGCTTCTGCTCCAAATAAACATCGGCTCTGAGGAGAGCTCTCGGTATCTCCCTCCCAGTGTCCTTCAACACAGTTGTGCATCACTCGCTCTGAAAGTGTTTTGCCTAATGGTCTGCATTCTTCCTCTTTGCCCCAGAAAGGAAGGGAGTGGTCAGTCACACTGACTCCAATAAATTTAGGACTATGCGGCACAGACTTCCTCTGCGCTTGACTGCTGAACGAACAGGGTCCCACGTCCTTGACATCCTGCAGTTTTATTGCCAGAAACCCTGAACTGGGTGCGGCTGTCAGTTTCTCTCACAAGATGGCACTGCTAAAAACAGTCTCCCACATCCTTTAAAGAAGAATCCTAAACTGGAGGAAGGGAGGAAGGGGGGGGGATGGGGAGGAGGAGGAGGAGGAGGAGGAAGAAATAACAGCAAGTTTGTTAAAGGCAGAAATGTGTGAGGTAAAAAGAATAATGAGTTTGGAAAAAGTCAAACTCAAGTCTACTCCAAACAGAATTCCTTGGCAGGGAAAGTTTAAGGCCAAGAATAGACCCGGTTGCCTTCCCCTGCCCGGACAGGACAATCTGCAGAAACTCCTGCCCCACTGACCCTCTTCTCCCAAAAGCAATAGCAGTTTTATCACTCTGGGTATCTGAGGACTCGATAAGGTCACCTCAGTGTTCTCTGCCAAGCTGGGCGAACAGCTGTCCGTGTCAATCTCCTTCCACCCCTGCCTTTCTCCTAAATCCTGCTTTCTTCCCCTTTCTCCAATTCCTACAACATTCCATTCTGAATTCATATCCTAAGATCTCCTGGAGAGAGTTCCTTTAAACCTTCTTCCCATAGTTCCCAGAAATGTGTCGGCGACTCAACCATTCCCAACAAAAGCTGGGCTGCGCTCAGTCTGGGTCAGGACGTCGTTGTTCCCCAGTGACGATCCTCCCGATTGCTGGGCCCAGAGTCCCTTCTGCCCTGAGGATGTGTGCTTTCTCTTCCCACTCTTGGTCCAAGGGAGCACCTGGATTATCCCTTGGATTTAATTTTGGGAAAATTAATTCATCTTAAATTGGCTGCAGCTGACTTCTAACAGGCATTCTGAAGCCTGAGAGCCTGTGAAAGATTTGGGTTATCAAAACCCACCTACACAAAAATGTCGATTATTCTCCATGTGTGTATTGAGCATAACTAGCTCACTACTCAAGTTGCATAAAGCATGTAAAGAGTATCGGTCAGACCAGTAATTCCTCTAGAAGCTGCTTCACAATTACAAGTGTATATCACATTAGTATGTTTACTGAGCTAAAATATCCAACCCCAACCATTTCTTGCAAATTCCAAGCCAAGTCAAAATTCCAATTTTCATTTGGTTTTCTGTAGTGGACATTTGGACACCGCATTCATCAAATCTTAGGACATCATCTACATCAACTGTAAATCAGATGATATCACATAGGGAAATACAAATTAGAAACAAATAAAGCCTATTATGTTAGCAGATTTATGTTCTTCCCGGGACAGGATGTGAAGTAGGAATGCAGTTATTTTACACTGTCGCATTTCCATCTCTGTCCATATTTTTAAATCACGGGTTGACTCTTACTTGGCCAGGATTCAATAGCACATGCTTTATGTAATCCATCACACGTGAGGTGCATAATTTATAATTATGAGTACTTTCAAATTCGTATTTTCAGAAAGAAGAAATCCTTTCAAGTTTTTCAAAGTGCTGGTATGATTGATAATATTTTTTTCTGTTGACCTACAAAAACACTAGTTTTAAAATAATACTTTTACCAAAAAGCAATGTCTGGATAGGATAAACTTGCTCAGAAATAGTTGAGAGGATGTTTCTGAGGAAAATTGATTCTCCTGTGGCAATCACTTTCTTAGCTCCCTTAGAGACATTCAGAAGGCTTCCATTTTCATATTTCAGGGAATGTTTACACTCAACAGTAGGTCACAAATGAATGAGGATTTATTTCAATCAAGCATGTGAATTTAATTTTTAAAGGGCCAGTGCATCATAGTTTAACACAAGAGCTACTGTTACGCTAAGTAGCAAGATAAATATGACAAGAAAAGATAATTACTTGAGCTATGATCACTCCAGAAGAAAGTATAGAGTAAAGGGGTTACAAGGATTACCTAAATGCAACATTTTATAACCATTACATTTTATATCATATATTTATATGAATGAAATAAGACCTGGATATCAAAGTAAGGTGAAAAGGTCCATGTGAGACTTTGGTCCCACTGAGAACTCTCAAGCTCTCTGTATCCACAGACCCTCGACTGTGCCCCCTGTTTTTCCTGGAAATTGTTCAAATCATGACCTCACTCCAGGTAATATGATTTTTTTAATTGCTCTATTTATACTCTGTTTACCACAATGGGCATTCTTTTTGACATTTGAAATTTAATTTCCATTAAATCAAAAACATGTTCATGTACCTTATCATTCAGAACCAACAGATGCCAGTCACTAGTAAAACCTTTCTCTCTCAGTGGTGGCAAACGTGTGGCACGCATGGGGCCACTGACTATTTGATATTACTGAAAGCTCTAAAAGGTTTGCCATCCCTGCTCCAGGCTCTGCAGATGAGGGAGCATGAACCACTCGTCACTTAGAGGCGCTTAGACAATTTATCCAGAATTCTCACACATACTGACAAGAAGGGGATGAAAAACAACACCGCATGGTACTGTTCGCCTCCATCTCGGGCAGCCTTTACAAAGTCTAAGCAATGAGGCAGTGTTCCCCACGTACCCTTCATCTCTCATACATTGTGAGTCCTCTGGGAAGGACTTCAGACACGGACCTAAACCTGTGCTGTCTCTGAGAGCCTCACTTGGGAAATCCCAGGAGCTGCTGGGCTGTGTCGTGTCCCCGTGACCATCTCATCCTCCTGACTTGCGGCTTTGGGGATGTGACCCAGTGCCCAGGGCTCATCACTTCGGAATCATTTTTGGCATTCCTTCCTTATTCCCTCACTCTTCTTTTCCTTGTTGAAGTAACTCTGCTCCCTCTAGGTCCCTCGGACTTCCCTCTCACCAGCATCCAGCTAAATCATGATGCCAACGTCTATGCTATTGGTCCTCCTCAAATACCGAGTCTTTCTGTGAGCCGGGCTGAAATCTGCACCTCTCCTCCACGTTACTGTAACAGGCGTGCACATTCCCTGCTCTGCGCCCCTCAATCCCACCACACCACTCTGCCAATCCCACTGTCCTTTAACTTCAGTGAAGTTAGGGCAGTTTCACGACCCAAATCTTCCAGGGCCGATACATACTTCATTCAAGAAATTTTAAGCCTCCTCTAAGGCTCAAAGGTCAATTTCATACCCATTTTTCCTAAGTTCTTGTCAACATTTGGTTTTATTTATATCACAGCATGAACCTTTTGCAATTAGTTTATGTGCTTATTTTGCTGCTTACAAAGCCTCGAGCCCCAGTAGGTAAGAATAATTTCTAAATTGTAGCTGTATTTCAACACCATTTCTTGAGCCTAATTAGTCTAAGGAAGATTTAACTCATGATGTCCCACACTAGCATTTTGTAAAGCAGGATTTACTCGGGACTTGTTAATACCGTGCCACGTGGACAGCACTCGCGTCTCTAACACTTCGCGGTCACGGGAGTCCTGCTGTGATCTACCCAGGCTGTTCAGGGTCAGGAAGGAGGGACACAGGCCCCAGAGTTCTGCTTCGAGGACCGAACCTGCTGTCAAAACGACTGGGACTCTCCTTCCAACACAGACTGGCCCTGAGCGCTGGCAGGGCCCCCCGAGGCCGCCTTTCCAGCCAGCTCTAGGACAATGAGATGCTGCTGATCTCGGAGCCACAGCAGGAGTAGAGAGCAGAGGCACCGTGGCCCTGTCATGTGCAGCTTGCTCTAGTTCACAGGCTGGCACACTGCCCCTTCCTCATACTAGAGATGCTCTCCAACTCTTAAGTCGTGGCATGTGTTCATGTAAGCAATTTCTTTTTTGGTTACAACACTAACTTGATCAAATCAAGTTATTTATTTCTTTCTAAATATTAAAATTGATTAACAGCCTACTTAGTTTAAACCAGTGATATATAACTTATATAACTTTCCTCAATTTGCTAATACCAAAAAGACACTTGCACTCATTTAATACGTATTAATATGGAGGGATGACGTCTAGGCCAGGACTTGTAAGAAACTCATTTCAGGTATCTTGCTGTTATCTTTCCTGTTAGCAGTGGCAACAAATTTTGGCCAAGATAACTGAATACAATTATATTTCTAAAAACATCAGGTGTTCTTTATATCTTTCTTCAGTAATATGTTGTATCTGAACTGTGTTTGAATTCTACCACATCCATTTGGGGCTCTTAACATCTGATGAGCTTGCCCAGATTTTATTAAATTTGATCTGTAAAGAGAATGCAATTTCCAGGAGAACCTGATTTCTGGTTGAGAAAATCTAGACTTGGGGTGAGTACTTCTTCTCATGGTACACAGACAGTGCATGTAGAAAACAGACAAGCCCTGTCTACTCTTTGGTTCTAAGTCCAGCTGTACTTGATATTTTCGTATTTAGTGATATTAGATAAATAAGATTCTTTACCAAAGAAGCTGTACTTCCGTTTGTACTGAATATACCAAGATCAGCTCTATTGCTTCTTCCACTTTCCCACTCCACCGGGGTTACTGAAGAACTTATCATATTTTCCTGCGTATGTCTGTACACTGTGACTTAAGTCAAATAAACCTCTTTAAGACTATCTTCCTTTAAAAGTAAAAAAAAAAAAAACTCTTTAGTTCTAATTTATGCTTCTTTTGAATTAAGGTTAAAGCAGGATATTTAAAGGAATACAAACAATATGTTACTATCTCTTAACGAAAGAGGCATTTGTCAAATTTTCTGTTAAAAAAGACCCAGTGTTACTCTATAATTTATGGATGCTTGTATTGAACGAATCTCATTGTGAAGATTCTTTAAAAAGCCCAGTAAAGAAGAGCCAACTTTTAGGTAATTAAAGTTACGAAATAAGAAGTTATACATAAATACTTTCATCTCCCTGATAATTTATAGAATAGTAAAACAACTGCACATAAGATCCATTCAAAAAGAACTTTTTCAATCAAAACGTAGCTGACTGGGTTTAATCCTGATAAAAACAGCCTCACCTTAAACTCTGGCCTTTATGACGTCACTTGCAGATTTGTGCATGGTCAGAGAAGAGGCCGAAGGGTCTCATGGTCCAGCTGTCTTTCACCCGGCCCGGAGGACAGTGAGGACCTCCACAGGATCAGTGACTTCACCCTTCTTCATCCCAGGAGGCATTTGTGTGACGTGCATGGCAGTGCTGTGTTGTGTATTACCTCGTATCATTGTGTCATTCTACAGTCCGTGGACCTCCACAGACCAATGCGGTCTAGAACAGTGCTACATACAGTTACATAGACTTTATTTATTAAATAACAGGGTTGGGTGCAGGTAAGTTTTAATACAAACACCACTAAACTTAAACCGTTTATTCAGATCCAATCATCAGTTTTTCGTATATCTACTTATGTGATTTTAGGATTATTTAATCATTTGTAGCTTGGCTTTCAAATCCTTATATGTCAGTCTTCTAAATACATATCCACAGGGGTGCAGCTGGTGACAGAGCATTTGCCAGCATGCCTGGGGCTCTGGGTACAATCCCCAAGACCACGAAATGTGAGAAGTACACGCTTACAACCCTGAACATTGTATCCCAGCTGAACAGATTCCTCCTGGAGCACAGTCGTATGGTTCAGCTCTACAATGTCCTGCAGAGTCCCATGTGTCCAGGGCAGGGCTTTGGGCAGGTGTCTGATTGTGAGCGTCTACACTCCGTGGTGGATTAACCCACGATGGACCTGTGGCTGAACGAGCTGCTGAACTGTGGGCCTAGCCACAGAGGTGGGTCAGTGGAGGTGTGACCAGGTGGGTGCCTGTGTCTTCTTCCATTTCCCAACCACAGTGCATCCTACTGGCTCCACATTCTAATCCTCCTACCTCCGGCCCATAAACTACCATGTCTCACCTGGATTTCTACAAAGCTTCTAACTTGGCTCTCTTTCTCTGTCCCTTCTTTCTGGTGTATTTTCAATACAGAAATCAGAGTAAATCCTATGACAGTGAGAAGTCAGACCAGGACAGATTGTGTTGAAAATTCTCCCTTAATTCACACAGCACTCAAGCTAAATGCCCTTGTTTTGACCATGGCCCAGTGTTAACTGCCTGTTTAACCAGTCTTCTTTCCCTCTGGCCCACACTGTTTTCTTTAGGATCCATCGACACGTCAGATACCCTTCTCTCTTCAAGGCCTTTGTGCTTGGATTCCTTCTGCCAAAAATGCTTCAGATATCCACATGACCTGCCACAGCCACTTCTGTAATTATCTGTGAAAACATCTATCTCCCAGGGAACTTTTCCCTGACTACATTTGACTAGTGTACCTTCACCAGTCCTAGCTCCCCTTCCTGACTCATTTATCTACCTGCTACCTTTTATCCTACTAAAAAATTTACCAATATATGGTCTGGCTTTCCCTACCAGAATTTGAACTGCATTACACTAGGGATTTTTGCCTCTTCTGATTGCTGACATACTCGCTAGTTATACCAGACTATTGTCATTAACTATTGACAGCTGAATATTACATGGGCAATAAAATTATTCTGGATCCCTTACATTCATGCAGAAGCAACTTCACAAACCTGAATGTGGTGAGAATATGTCTAGGAAACCCTGTGAGTCCATTCAAACACAGCACACTTGCCAAAATCAAGCCATCAATGACTTGCACTACAGGCAAAAAAAAGAAAAAAAAATTCATTGGAGAATTCTTACTATATGATTGATAATGCTCCTTCCTTGGATCTGTAGGAGGAGATGTTCAGTGCAGGCTGTCTTTTACCACTGATTTAACAACAGAAGTGCCCACTTTGATGGCGTCATGTAGTGGTGACTCTCTCTAGTGCACACAGTGGGCTGTGTTGCTGGAAGACTGTTCAGAGCAAGAGCAATGGTGACCCTGGTAACTGTGGGTGCTCGGAACCGTGAAGCGCAGTGCTCGACCGAGAAAGACCATGAGAGCAGAGAAACTGAAAGTGGCTCCAATCAACTCGTCCTCTGTAAGCGGATCTTGCTTATGGGAAACCAACAGGAAGAGTAAATTCCTCCAGGAGCGCATGGGGACCGTGCTAATTTGTGCGGTGAGTCCCTGGATGGAATTCTATATTTTTGCAAACTTGTTTACATTGGGAAACCTTTGATCAGGGAACAACAATTAGCACCTAGCAAGACAATTTAAAAATAACACACATGAGAATGTAATTGTCATTTATTCAATACTAACTATGCCAGGGATTTTTAGGTGTTTTTTGTGACTCAACACACCTTTATTGGAAACTCTTTGGAATCAAATAAATTAATGCATATGACTATCATATTACTAATTTTGCAATGTTATCAATAAGAAAATTGAGCCACGGAAAATAAACGAGCATCCACATATCTCACTATGAATAACAACAATTTACTCCAGGCAGTCTGGTCCCAGAGCCTGCCTGTCACTGCGGTACCCCACCGAATGGGACCACAGACAGACGAGTCAGGCTGACCAGGACCCGGGAGGGAGTCATGCAGTCAAGACATCTGGAGTTCAGACGCACTGCATTTCGAGGTGAAATAAATTAATTTGTAAATATACAAAAGTATGGATTTATCCAGTGATTTATCAGAAAATTCTGATAAAGAACCATTCTATCCAATAAATTAACAGATAAAAATCTAAAAGGAGAATTTATGTTTTTCTTGTCAATAAGAACACAAAATTTTGAAGGTGTTAAAAATGATTTCTACTACTGAAGCTACTGAAAAGAACATATTAGCACTACCATAGAAGTAAGGAGGACTCCTTTATTTTTTTAGATCCCGATTCTTATGTTTCTGAATGGGTGATATTTCCCTTGTGAGCCGGATGAGGTGACTGGATCCTAGGTCTTAAATTTACAAAAATACATAAGTATCACCTCTTGGTTCCGCTTTTGATGGCTACATGCTTCGGGGCAAGTCCCTGAGGCTCCAGACCTCTCATTTCTTACCTATATAATGTGTTTCAAAGCTAGTTTTAACAGTGCTGGGAAACAGACCTGTAAGGTCTGAATAGGGAAGTGGCCTGGTCACCCACTTGCTTTATAAGCTTCATAGCACTTACTACCCTGTGAATGACATTTGCTGATTTGTTTATTTCTCCTCTGTTTCTATATCTGGAAAACAAGTTCACAGGGCCTGGGACTTCCTCTGACTGAGAACCTTGTGGTGCCCTGGAACGTATATGTGAATGGCTGAGTCCATGATCGCCGCTAACTGCTCCGGGTGGCTTACGCTCTTGGTTTCTCTGCAGTTTCCAAACAAGTAATATTACGGGGGTTGATAAATATCCCTAACACGTTCTAGGTCCTTAGTGAGGATTACGAAATAGAAAATTATCATAGTACTACGAAAATGAAATAGTTCATTTCTAAAAAAATTATCTTTATAACTACAGTAACACTGTGAAGGACATAATGAGAAGCTCAAGTCATAGGGAAAAATACGCATCATTGTCATATTACACAAAATCTGCAATAGAACATCCTGACCTCAGTGATTACATACTGCTATTCAGGAAAGAGACTCAAGTATAAATACATAAGAATTCAAAACATGAACTGAAAGAAAATCTCTTTATGTAACAGTAGACCCAAACAAGCTCCTGTAGATTCTGATGCTTTTAGCTCAGTCTTTATCAAAAAGTGTCCTTTGATAAAATGGTTACTACAATCTTGTTGACCTTTAAGAAATCCCTGGAAATTATCTTGCAGCTGCTCCAAGTAGCCAAGGCTACTGATATTGTCTGTCCCTTCAGTCAGTATCCGAGGGGGCAAGAAATAGGAAGCAAAGAAAACAATGCTAATTTTGTGCCCATAAAGCCTAATTTTTTTTTTTTTTGTGGTGCCGGGGATCGAACTCAGGCCCTTGTGCTTGCAAGGCAAGCACTCTAATCACTGAGCTAAATCCCCAGCCCCCTAATTATTTTTAATAACAAAATTGGGTTTTTTTGTTTGTTTTGTTTTGGGTTTTTTTTTTTCCTTTTTTTTTTTGGCTCATCTGCTCATCCTCACATTCTACCAGTGCTTTTCAGTGCCCAGATGTGAATTTTTAGACTCCCAGTACTAGCTAAGAAAGGCTGGTGCTAGCTGATCTCAGTTCTACAGTTGGTCGTCAGACATAAACGTGCAGGCAGAGCTCCGAGGGTGGGCTCGGTGTGCGGATGTGACGCACAGCACACGCCTCAGCCAGCCACCAAATTAGCAGCACTTTCGTCTCTCATTTTTTCCTTTTAGTTTATTAGCACATGTGTGCAGTACATAATGTTTGCATTCCTTGTAGGAAGCTGGCACACGTGTATAACACATCTTAAGGTACTGCCCAAGGAATGTAAACATTATGTACTGCAAACATGTACACAAGAAGAAGAAAAGGAAGGGGACCAAGGGATGGGAGGGGGATGTGGGAAAGGGATGAAGACGATGCTTTTTTATATTGAACTTTTCTCGTTCAGGAAGAAGCCACTTTAAATGTGATGTGGCAGGAACCACATTACTTTTATTCTAAAGTCCTGCTTCGGTGTAGAACAGACAGGTAGAGAAGTGCTGGAGGGAAAACACAGGCTTCCTCGTCCTGAACCTTTGGGCTTTCCAAAACGAAGATCCTGCATTGGAGAAGTGAGAAAGGAGAGCTCGAAGCTGGGAAGGATGAACGTCTCCCAGCAGAGGTGGCTCTTGTCTTGCTAGTGCACAATCTAACAGTGAATGAGCCGCTGCAGGCACGGGGAGCTGACAGATGTGCACGGTGCACGAAGTGTGAGCTGGAAGTAGGACTCTACTTCACACCTGACATTCAGTCGCTATTATCAGCTACCTCTGCTTGACATGTGGATAATGTAAACATTTGAAAAAAAAACCCTAATTTTTATACAAGAAGCATGAAAGAAGTAGATTTACTGCATTTAATCCAGAAATGTTGTGCCAGTTCTCCCAGGACAGGGAGCTAGAGGAATGAGACTTACAGACAAATAAACAAGATTCTTAATCTTTATAGGGTTCTAAGACCAAAAACATTCACTGATATGAAATTATCAATTTACCACATTTGATTTAATAAGTGTCTGATTTATTTCACTTAATAGTATGTTCTCCAGGAACATCCATTTACATACAAATGACTCTAGTTTATCCTTTTTTATGGCGGTGTAGTACTCCATTGTGTAGAAAAAACACATCTTTTTTAGCCATTCATCAGTTGTTGAGCATTTAGGTTGTTTCCAAGACTTAGCTATTACAAATTGTGCTGCTATGAACATGGTTGTGCATATATCACTGTGATATGATGATTTTAATTCTTCTGGGAAGATACCCAGCAGAGGAATAGCTGGGTCAAATGGAACCTCTAGTTGTAGTTTTCTGAGGTGAAAATGGCCATACTTCCTAAATTACTATACAGATTTAATGCAATTCCAATCAAAATTCCAACAACATACTTCACAGAATTAGAAAAGGCAATCATGAAATTTATCTGGAACCAGAAGAGAACAAGAATAGCAAAAACAATTCTGGGCAACAGGAATAAGGCAGAGGGCATCACAGTCCCCGACTTGAAATTGTATTATAAAGCTTCTGTCATAAAAACAGCATGGTACTGGCATGAAGACAGACCCGAGGACCAATGGAACAGGCTAGAAGATGCAGAAATAACTCCAAACACACTCAAATATCTCATCTTCGACAAAGGAGCCAAACACCCTCACTGGAAGAAAGATAGTCTCTTTAATAAATGGTGCTGGAAAAATTGGCTTACCACATGCCGAAAACTAAAACTAG